>JACAXG010000691.1:15586-50022 GCA_018881555.1 Amblyornis subalaris
ACCACACTGAAGGCTACTGGGAGCAACTGGGTTCGTGCTGGACACAGCTGGGATATACTGGGAGTGACTGGGATCATAGTGGGGGCACCCCGCAAGATCCATTAATTTTAGCACTTGAAAAGGAAAAGAAAGGCAAAGGGTTGAAGAGATGTTGTTCTGCTTGCAGCATAGGACAGAGGTGCTTAAAGGGCGGGCAAGAGAAGGAGGAGGATTTAGAGCTGATGGTTGCTCCTCAGCAAAGAATGGAAGAGGGGTGAATGATGAATCACTGGGGAATATGGTGAGATGCATGAGCAGGTCGTGGGAAAGTGGGCTGGAACRGAGAGAATGGTTTAGGGGATCGGACGATTTTAGTCTCATTGCAGGATGCACTAGAAGGTGGCAAGAAGATGTCAGGGAGATGTTGGAGGAGTTCTGATGGATCGTCTCCAGCAGGCGGTTGGGAATCATGGTCCAGTAACAGTAAAAGCTTCATTTTTAATAGTGGATTTAATGTCATAGAGAAAGGTGGCAGGAGTTTATAGGGAGGATCTGGATAGAGTTGCTAAAGTATGTGAAACCATATTTAGGACTCAGGACTCCCTCACTCGGAAACAATAGGTTGAATATTATAATAATTGGTGGCTAAAGTATAGTTGGTAATTTGTATTAATTCGTGGCTGAAGTATATTTGGCAATTTGTATTGGGATGTTTGGTGGCTGAAGTGCATGTGGCAGTTTGTGTTGTGATAGTAGCTGAAGTGTATTTGGCAATTTGTGAAGAAAGGGGACATTGGAAAAAGGAGTGTCCCCAAGGCAGGGGAAATTGGAGCTAAACCCAGCTCTTCAAGCCATCAAGCTCAAGAGCCTAAGTGAAGATGAAGAATTCCCCTGAAGGGGACTGGGAGAACCATCCAGAGCTGAGACCCTGGTTACATTCTTGATGAGGAATGAAAAGGTAATTTTTAATTGATACAGGAACAACTTATCCAGCACTGAATATGTGCAGAGGAAAACTTAGCTCAAAACCTGTAAGCATTGTGTGGCCAACAGGGAGGATAGTGAAAAGGCCTTTTTTACAACTATTACTATTTAAGTTAAGAAAACAGTGGAGGAAACACCAATTTGTATGGGGAGAGATTTATTGGAAAAGTTGGATGTTCAAATAACTTTCTGGGATGGGGAAATACAAATTGAAACACCAGAATCAAAAGTCAGCAAGGCAATGATTTTATGTTACAGAAATCAGAAGAGTTGGAAGAAATCCCAGGGGAGGCAGAGAATGCTGTAATCCTGTTGGTGTGGGCAACTGAGATGCCTGGATGAYCAAAGGTGGCCAAACCAGTGGAGTCCTCTCAAACCTGAAGCCGGACTGGTAAAGCAAAAACAATATCCTATTAAGTGCAAGGCAAGGAAAAAGTTGGAGAAACTTACAGAAAATTTBTTTTGAATATGGGTTATTGAAGGAGTGTGAATCAGAAAATAACACACCGATATTACCAGTTATAGATTAGTATAAGATTTAAGGGCCATTAATTGAAAGTACCTGATATTCATGTAGTACTAGCTAATCTGTACACACCCCTGACAGCACTGAGATTGATAATTCCATCATTTTAATTTTCTGCCCCTTGGTGGCAGACTCTGTTGTGTTTACTTTTCACAGAAGAACTCCGAGGGACATGAAGACCAGATAAACCATGATAAAACTAGTGATACTTTTTTGCATCCTACCACAGCACCATGGCCAAAAAACAGCTGAGTGGCCGTGGTCTGAAGCTACCATCAGGTACACTAGTGTCCTAGGACCCTATCCCAAAGATCGTCACCCAAACCTAGCGACGGTAGTACTGCACGACTCTGAAGTATACTGTCCAAGCGAATGGGGGTGGGACCGGAAGGATTGGGCCAGAATCCTAAATGGAACAACTGGTGAGAAAATTAAGGTGAGATGCAGAAAAGTGGAAGGATCTCTTTATGAGAAAGCTTCCCTCATTGCAATCACTGGAAATTTTCTAGAACCAGATGGGAAAAGCAATTTGCACCCCAACATTACAGCCAAACTTTGCCCTCCAACAAAGTGGACTTGTGACAAACAAACCCCATTTGTACTGTGTTGTCGTCAGAAGAATGTCGGTAACTACACCTTAGACCCCAGTACCAACAACGTTGAAATTACGAAGTTTTGTAAAAACGAATCGACTGACTGCTGGTATAACTTTACTTTAACCAAACCAACCTATGTGACATGCCATTGGCAAAATAACCTGGCAGATCAGTCAGGCCTGAAAGGTTAAACTTATAAATTCATTTTAAACACTATAGCAAAGCCCATACTGAGTGTAGTAGTCACATATCATGGTATAAGTACTCCCCTTATGTTGGATGACAAGAATAATGTTTTCCCTCCTTTTACAGTGACGAGAGGTGATCATGTCATGGTGCGATGTAAATTAACTGTTGGATCTGTTACCGAATCTATGTACAGTTATAGCACTGGACCTCACGGCCGTGTTTTATCTTGTGAAACTCAAAATCAGGATTGTTGGATAAACTTAACGGCTGTGCAGTTACCCCATAAAGTCATGTGTGGTAGGGGTAATTCAAAATACTGGGGGGAACTTGAAATCGATGTTATAACACCTACTACCCAACCACCGGTTATGCTAAGCCCAAAAATTTTTGAAATTGGACCATACACAATCAGGAAAACAGGCCAGCAACAAATATTGTTTAATCCGGCATGGTCTCTCAAACAGGTCAAATTACTGATGCAAAACAATGTCTCCGAAATTCAGCTGGCCTGTTCTCCTTTTCTACAAACATCTTTTGAAGGGTGGACAACCTGGCTACGAAAGCGGAACCCTTTTAAGAAACAAATGCAAAGAGATATAACCTGTGTTGTGGGAACAGGATTGGGAATTTTGAATAGCATTGATTCAGAAGTACGAATGAATAAATTGGCTGCCACAACTAGAGATTTGACCAAATTGCAACAACCGCTGCAGTCGTCATTATTAGCCTTGGGAATCCACCAGTGGTTGTTATCAAACATATTACCAAATTGGGAAAAGGTCAATGTGAATGACCACAAATTGATAATTGACACACTTAATGTTACACAAAACAATATTTCTTTGGCTCTCAGCTGCATCCAGGCTCAATTGTGGATGCAGTCAGTTTCTGCCTCAATTATAAGAGAAGGCAAAGAAGGCACTTTTCCTACTGAAATTCGGAAAGTAATCTGGGACAGTGCCACTGATTTTGAAAGAGAATTCCAATCCTGGTGGAACTTAGTGAATTTTACCTATAACCCTATCACAAACACAGCCACAGCCTTTGTACTAACTATACGTAATGCTTCAGTGCATTCGATATTCCCTGTCATTGCGTTAGGGCTGAATCATGATGGAGCTGTTCTCTATCCTTTCGAGCATAGGGAATGGGCCCGTCAAATTGGTGAGAAATGACAAACTGTTAATTTAGAAACTTGTATTGTCCGAGAACAACAAGGGTTCATCTGTGAAGGTAATGCAATCAGAGCTCAAGACATCTGTTTAAACACAGAACAAAATATCTGTCATTTTGAAATTCATCCTAACGAGAATCCTGAAACAGTGCTTGTGTATACAGGCAATGGATGTGTATGCTTAAAAACTGCTTGTGATAGTGTATTTATAGAAAATTTAGTAGTAGATACAAAAAATCATTCAAATTTTTATGTTTGTAGTTTTACTAAAATTATAGGATGTGATTTTTCTTATTTAGCCCTAGTTACTTCTTATCACCTTTTGCAATCTAATTATACACTGATCCACCAGCTATTGCCTACCCCCATTGGGATGCACCTCACTTTGGTAAAGCAATTGTTGCTTCACCAGGACTTAATTGAGATTTTGGAAAAGATCAAGAAAGACGGGCAGAAAACCTTGGTAACTGTTCATCACAATGTGAAGGAAATACATCGTGTTCTAGAAAGGGTAAAGAAAGATGTCGAACACGGGTGGTGGGACACTCTTTTCGGGTGGTCGCCTACTGCTACAGGTATCCTGAACAAATTGTGTTATCCCATTATTGTTCTTTTGATTTTAGTTTTGATTGGTTTTGTTTTATCAACAATATTGTATATTGTACATCATGAATTGGAGAATGATGAAATGATTAACACAATTGACATCTATAATGGATATTCACAATTTGATTAATATTTCATCTATTGTAGACACTCCTAGAGTTATTGATACGAGACAAACTACACGAATGTTAAAATAAGATAAGAAATTAAATGTGCATTTTAATGGAAATTGTTTCTTTCCTTTTCCTTTTTTCTTTCTCTTTTCCTGTCTTTCTTTTCCAGGATGTGCTACCAACATTGACGAGCCCTGAAGACTTCGCAACAACGCTATGGCTGAGCGCTCTTGACGACAATCGTGAGTCATGGGGTGGTGTAAGAGACAGTCCGAAAATCCTCATCTGCCTCACAATCATCGGCAAGGACAGAGACTGAAAACCCTAAAAGAACCCCGAAAGGGGGGGAGGACTTTTGCACAGAAGTCCTSGCCTGGCTGAGGTGGGATGTTTGCCAAGTGTGGCCTGTGCATTCGCTCACTGAGGACTGGTGTGCATTCCTGAGAAAATTAGTACAGGTTGTGGTGGCGCCGTTCTTGCTGCCTAGGCGGGAAGGACTGCACTGAAGCGAGAAGGAACGACCTGTCCTGTACACCTGCTTCCGTACAATGGGGGCCCCCACAACAATAGATCACCTCCTGGCCAGTTGCCCCCCTTTCCCACCCCGTCTTCAAAAAGACTATAAAGAGACTCTCTGAATTTACCACTTTGAACGTTCCCCACGGAYGACGACAAGTCTATTGGCCGGACCACGAGGACTTCGTCTCATCTGTTGGTAGCTATTCCCCCCCACCCTTCTCTCTCTCTCTCTCCCTCTCTATACTTTGTTTCTTTATATCTCTTTCTCCTCTATCGCATAATTGTGTTGTTGGCACTCAAAAAAATTGCATTGTTGATAAACATTGAAATCCCCGTTGTGTCTTTTGCGCTCCTGAGATGGGTGATAGAACCATCACGACCCCCGCTCGTATTTGTGGATCATGACAAACCCAAAATATCATTGAGAGGTAATGGAATGTCATGGAACCTAAAATCCATTGTTCCAAACCTGTGCTTCATTGAACCCAAAACACCATTGTGAGGTACTGCAATATCACGCAACCCAGGGTCGACGGTTCCAAACATGCAATTCATTGAACTCAAAACACCACTGGGAGGTAACGGAATGTAATGGAACCCAGGGTCCATTTTTCTAAACCTATGCTTCATATACCCCAAAACACCATTGTGAGGTAATGCAATGTCATGGAACCCAGGGTCCATTGTTTCAAACCTGTGATTCATTAAACCCAAAACACCATTGTGAGGTAATGGAATGTCATGGAACCTTGGGTGGACGGTTCAGATCTGTGTTTCATATAACCTATCAAACCATTGCGTGGTGATAAAATATCATGGAACCCAGGGTCCATTGTTCCTAACCTGCACTTAATTAAACCAAAACACCATTGTGAGGTTATGGAATGTCATGTAACCCAGGGTCCATTGTTCCAAGCCTGTGCTTCATTGAAATAAAAATACCACTGTTTGACTACTCAATATCATGGAACCCAGGGTCGATTGTGCAAAACCTGTGCTTCCTTGAACCCAAAACACCATTGTGAGGATTTTTAATCTCATGGAACCCAGCATCGACTGTTCCACACTTGTGCTTCATTGAACCCAAGACACTACTGTGAGAAATTAGAATGTCCACGAACCCAGGGTCAATTGTTCCAAACCGGAGGTTCATTAAACACAAAACACCATTATGAGGAAATGGAATGTTATGGAACCAAGGATAGCTTTTTCCAAAGTTGTGTGACATTCAACCAAAAACGCTATTGTGGGGTAATGCAATGTCATGGAACCAAGTGTAACTTCTTCCAAACCTGTCTTACATTGAACCCAAAACACCATTTTGAGGTAATGGAAAGTGATGGAACCCAGGGTCCATTGTTCAAAACCTGGACTTCATTGAAACCACAACTGCAATTGACTGGTAATGGAATGTCATGGAACCCAGGGTCCATTGTTCTAAACCTGAGTTTCATAAAAGCCAAAACATCATTGTGAGGTAATGGAATATCATGGAACCAAGGGCCGATTGTTCCAAACATGTGCTTCACTGAACCCAAAACACCCTTGTGAGTTAATGGACTCTCATGGAACCCAGGGTTGATTGTTCCAAACGAGTGCTTCATTGAACCCAAAACACGATTGTAAGGATTTTTGATCTCATGAAACCGAGCGTCGATTATTCCAAACCTGTGCTTTATTGAACCCAAAACACCCTTGTGAGAAATTAGAATGTCATAGAACCCAGGGTCAATTGTTCCAAATCAGTGCTTCACTGAACTCAAAACACCATTTTCAAGTAATGTAATCCCATGGAATCCAGGGTTGATTGTTCCAAACCTGTGCTTCATTGATCCCAAAACTCCATTGTGAGGTAATGGAACCTTATGGAACCCACCATCAGATGTTCCAAACGAGGGCTTCATTGAACAAAAAAACACCATTGTGAGGCTATGGAATGTCATAGAACCCAGAGACGGTTTTTTCAAACCTGTATTTCATTGAACCAAAAACAACATAGTGGGGTAATGGAATGTCATGGAACCCAGGGTCAATTSTTCCAAACCTGTGCTTCATTGAACCCAAAACACCATTGCGAGGTAATGGAATGTCATGGAACCCAGGGAGTCTTTTTTCAAACCTGACTTTGATTGAGCACAAAACACAATTGTGACAAATTAGAATGTCATGGAATCCAAGGACCAGTGCTTCAAATTCCTGTTCAATATAACAAAATTCACCATTGTGAGGTAATGGAATGTGCAGGAACCCAGGGTCGATTCTTCCAAACCTGTGTTTCTTTGAACTCAAAACACCATTGTGAGGCTATTGAATGTCGTGGAACCCAATGTCCATTGTTGCAAACCTGTGCTTCATTGAACCCAAAACATCATTGTGAGGTAATGCAATGTTATGGAACCCAGGGTCCACTGTTCCAAACCTGTGCTTCATTGAGGCAAATAAACCACAGTGAGGCAATGGAATGTCATAGAACCCAGCATAACATCTTCTAAACCTGTAGTACATTCAACGTAAAACACCATTGTGAGGTAATGGAATGTCATGGAACCCAGGGTCGACGGATCCAAACCTGTGCATCATTGAACCCAAACCACCATTTTGATGATATTTAATCTCGTRGAACACAGGGTTGATTGTTCCAAATGTATTCTTCATTGAACCCAAAGGACTACCGTGAGAAATTAGAATGTCATGGAACCCAGGGTTGATTGCTCCAAACCTGTGCTTCTTTGAACCCAAATCACCATAGTGAGGTAATGGAATATCATAGAACCCAGGGTCCATTGTCCCAAACCTGTGCTTCATTGAACACAAGACACCAATTTTTGGCTATGGAATRTCATAGAATCCAAGGCTCATTGTTTTTAATTTCGGTTTAATATAACCCTAAATACCATTGTGAGGTAATAGAATTTCATGAAACCAGGGTCCMTTGTTCCAAACCTATGCTTCATTGAACCCAAATCACCATTGTGAGATAATGGAATGTCATGGAACCCAGGGTCGATTGTTCCAAATCTGTGCTTCAGTTAACCCAAAACACCATTGTGTGGTGATGTAATGTCATGGAACCCAGGATCAATTGTTCCAAAGCAGTGCTTCATTGAACCCAAAAGACCATTGTGYGGATTTTTAAACTCATGAAACCCAGTGTCCATTGTTCCAAATCTGTGCTTCATTGAACCCCAAAAACCGTGGTGAGTATTTTTAATCTCATGGAAACAAGCATCGAATGTTCCAAAACTTTGCTTCATTGAACCCAAAAAGCCATTGTGAGAAATTAGAATGTCATGGAACCCAGGGTCCAGTGTTCGAAACCTGTGTTTCAAAGAACCAAAACCACCACGGTGAGGGAATGGAATCTCATGGAACGCACCCTAAGATGTTCGAAACCTGTGTTTCAAAGAACCAAAACCACCATTATGAAGCTATGGCATGTCATGGAACCCAGGGACGGTTTTTTCAAACCTGTGTTTCATTGAACCAAAAACACCATTGTGAGGTAATGGAATGTCATGGAACACAGGGTCCATTGTTGCAAACCTGTGCTTCATTGAACGCAAAACACGGTTGTGTGGCTATGGAATGTCATAGAATCCAAGGTCTTTCTATCAAATTTCTGTTTAATATAACCCAAAATACCATTGTGAGGTAATAGAATTTCATGAAACCAGGGTTCATTGTTCTAAACCTGTGCTTCATTGAACCCAAATCATAATTGTGAGGTAATGGAATGTGATGGAACCCAGCATCGATTGTTCCAAACCTGTGCTTCAGTTAACACAAAACACCATTGGGAGGTAATGGAATGTCATGGAACCCAGCATCGATTGCTCCAAATGAGTGCTTCATTGAATGCAAAACACCATTGTGTGGCTATGGAATGACATAGAATCAAAGGTCCATTGTTTCAAATTTCTGTTTAATATAACCCAAAATACCACTGTGAGGTAACAGAATTTCATGAAACCAGCATCGACTGTTCCAAACCTGTGCTTCATTTAACCCAAAACAGCATTGTGAGGATTTTTAATCTCATGAAACCCAGTGTCCATAATTCCAAACCTGTGTTTCATTGAACCCAAAACACCATTGTGAGAAATTAGAAYGGCATGGAACCCAAGGGTCGATTGTTCTAAACCTGTGCTTTATTGAACCCAAAACACCATTGTGTGGTAATGGAACGTCATGGRACCCAGGGTCGATTGCTATAAACCTGTGCTTCACTGAACCCAAAACACCATTGTGAGGTAATGGAACGTCATGGAACCCACCATCAGATGTTCCAAACCTGTGTTTCATAGAACAAAAACCACCACTGTGAGGCAATGGACTTTCATAGAATCCAAGGTCCATTGTTTCAAATTGCTGTTTAATATAAAACAATATACCATTGTGATGCAATAGAATTTCATGAAACCAGGGTATATTGTTCCAAACCTATGCTGCATTGAACCCAAATCCCCATTGTGAGGTAATGGAATATGATGGAACCCAGGGTCGATTGTTCCAAATCTGTGCTTCCATTGAATCAAAAACACCATTGTGAGGCAATGGAATGTCATAGAATCCAAGGTCCTTTGTTTCTAATTTCTGTTTAATATAACCCAAAATACCACTGTGAGGTAATAGAATTTCATGAAACCACGGTCCATTGTTCCAAACCTGTGCTTCAGTTAACCCAAAACACCATTGTTAGGATATGGAATGTCTTGGCATGTGGTTGCTGAAGGCCTGTCAGCAGAGAGGTTTTCTAGCTTTCCCAGCATTTTTGTGAGACTTGTCTCTGTCGCTCTTTTCCGAAGTAAAACTATTATAAACAATCCTAGGAGCTTTTGTAAATTAATTAAGTTTTGACTAAGTTCTGTGCAGCTGCACTTTGTTATCATTCTTGCTTAGATAAATGTTTTGGAACAGGTGTTGTTAGAATTAACCAATGAACTTGGTAGGTGGCTGACCAAGGGTCCAATAGACTCTTGACACTTCTGTAAACTTCAAGCAAGTTAAGGGATATAAGCCTCTGTATAATCATAATTAATTTTTAAAAGGCTGGCATCGCTTCGTTCTCTCTGGACTTTATGTCGTATTCCTTCAGACTACAGCGACAATGGCACCCAGCATCGACTGTTCCAAACCTTGCGTCACTGAACGCAAAAGACCATTGTGAGGATTTTCAACCTCATGAAACCCAGTGTCCATAATTCCAAACCTGTGTTTCATTAAACCCAAAACACCATTGTGAGAAATTAGAATGTCATGGAACCCAAGGGTCGATTGTTCAAAACCTGTGCTTTATTGAAYCCAAAACACCATTGTGAGGTAATGGAACGTCATGGAACCCACCATCAGATGTTCCAAACCTGTGTTTCATAGAACAAAAACCACCATTGTGAGGCAATGAACTTTCATAGAATCCAAGGTCCATTGTTTCAAATTGCTGTTTAATATRAAACAATATACCATTGTGATGCAATAGAATTTCATGAAACCAGGGTCCATTGTTCCAAACCTGTGCTTCATTGAACCCAAATCCCCATTGTGAGGCAATGGAATGTCATGGAACCCAGGGTCGGTTGCTTCAAACCTGTGCTTCAGTTGCCCAAAACACCACTGTGAGGTGATGCAATGTCATGGAACCCAGGATCAATTGTTCCAAACAAGTGCTTCATTGAACCCAAAATACCATTGTGACGATTTTTAATCTCACGAAACCTAGTATCCATTGTTCCAAACCTGTGCTTCATTGAACCCAAAACACCATTGTGATGATATTTAATATCACGAAACCCAGGGTCCATTGTTCCAAACCTGTGCTTCAATGAACCCAAAAGACTACTGTGAGAAATTAGAATGTCATGGAACCCAGGGTTGATTGTTCCAAACCTGTGCTTCATTGAACCCAAAACACCATAATGAGGTAATGAAATGTCTTGCCAGCCAGCATCGATTGTTCCAAACCTGTGCTTCATTGAACCAGAAACACCACGGTGAGGTAACGGAAAGCAATACAACGGCTGTTCCATAATTCCAAACCTTTTCTTTATTGAACCCTAAACACCATTGTGAGGTAATGGAAAGTAATGCAACCTCTGTTCCATAATTCCAAACCTGTGCTTTATTCAACCCAAAACACCATTGTGAGGTAATGGAATGTCATGCAACCCAGGGTCGATTGTTCCAAACCTGTTCTTCGTATCACCCAAAACACTATGGTGAGTTAATGGAATGTCATGGCGTTCAGTGTAACTTCTTCCAAACCTGTGTTACACTGAACCAAAAGCACAATTGTGAGGTTATGGAATGTCATGGAACCCAGCATCAATTTTTCCAGACCTTTGCTTCATTGAACCCAAAACACCATTGTGAGGTAATTGAACATCATGGAACCAGGGTCGATGGTTCCAAACCTATAGTACATTGACCCAGAATTACAATTGCGAGGTAATGGAATGTTATGGAACCCAGCATCGATTTTCCAAACTTGTGCTTCATTGAATCAAAAATAGAATTTTTAGGTAATATAATGTCCTGGAACCCAGGGTCCATAATTCCAAACCTGTGCTTCATTGAACCCAAAACATTAATGTCAAGCTTTGGAATGTCATGGAACCCAGGGTCGATTGTTCCAAACCTGTGCTTTATTGAACCCAAATCACCATTGTGAGGTAATGGAATGTCACGGAACCCAGGGTCGATGGTTCCAAACCTGTCCTTTATTGAACCCAATACACCATGGTGAGGTAATGGAATGTCATGCAACCGAGAGGCAATATTTTCAAACCCGTGCTTCATTGAACCCAAAACACCATTGTGAGGTAATGGAATAGCATCGATCCCAGGGTCGATTTTTCCAGACCTGTGCCTCAATGAAACCAAAACACTGTGGTGAAGTAATGGATTCTCATGGACCTTCAGGTTGATTGCTTTATACCTTTGCTTCATTGAACCAAAAACGCCACTGTTAGGTAATGGAATGTCGTGGAACTCATGGTAGATTCTGTCACACCTGTGCTTCATTGAACCCAAAACACCATTGTGAGGTAATGGAATGTCACGGAACCCAGGGTCCATTGCTCCAAATCTGTGCTTCATTGATCC
Organism: Amblyornis subalaris; assembly: GCA_018881555.1. NCBI lineage: Eukaryota > Metazoa > Chordata > Aves > Passeriformes > Ptilonorhynchidae > Amblyornis > Amblyornis subalaris. The sequence goes on from JACAXG010000691.1 coordinate 27,371, forward strand.
CAGGACACCATTTTGAGGTAATGGATCCAGGCCTCTGGGTTGAACTGTGCACGTCGATCTCTCCCATCCTCTATGGCAGATGAGCATCCTGTATCCAAGGTTCATAAAAGAGATCTTCCAGTAATGACCTGTCCAAGGATTGCTTGCATAAATACCATGCGATAAGATCGTGGCACTCTGGGGAGAGAAACCAGAAAGCACCAGTCAGCTGGAGAAGGAKCCTGGCCACTTTGCCCCACCCTTCACATGCCCCGGCCATACTGGATGTGCTCAGAGCTCTGCCTAAACTCTGCAGTCAGTTCTCTGGTTTGGAGGACACCAGGATAGTAGCCACCTCCTTAGCAGCTGCAAGAGTGGGATGCTCAGGAGCCCACTGCTGTCTCCCAGCACTGCTATTCCCCCCATGCTGCAGAGATGAGGATCCACCTTGAGAGATCCGTTGGGGGAACAAGAGCTGTCCCCAGACGATGTCCTGGCCCTTCTTGAAAGGGTGTTCCCCACAGACCATCTGGTACAGCAGGATGCCCAGGGACCAGATCGTTGCTGCCTCGCCGTGGTAGCACCTGAGCTGGGTCCATTCCGGTGGGCTGTAGGACAGTGTTCCTAGGGAATACAGATGGAGTTTATCAGGTGGATGCTGCCTACTCCCAGAACCTTGCCCAAGCATCCTTGTGCATGCGCGGGCTGCACCAGTGGCACACGGGGTGACCCGCTGCCACYGCGCCAGCACCTGGCTCTTGTTCACAAACTTGGGGTTGTAAAAGAAGCCACTGGTTCTGGAAGAGGGCAGCAGAAGCCGTGGAAAGGTCCGACCATGACATGCAAAGGAAAAACCCACCCAGTGGTGGGGAAAAACCACTCCTTTTTCCTCCCTGCCTGCATTGCTCTGCAAAAACATCAATAAGCCAAGGCAAACAAGGTGAACAGAGCAGTCCAAGCCCTTCCTCGCCTGCACATCAAACTGATTGGAGCACCAGTTCTGACCCACCCCTCTCTGCTACCCCTAAGGGTGTTTTTTTGGGTGGGCTGCCCCGGGACCAGCCCCAGTCCTGGGCAGARTGGGTGGCAAAGGCTGTCAGCCGGGCTGGCGGGTGGTCCCCCTTTGACCCCGCTCAAAAGCAACTTGGCTGAAGAAGCAAACCCATGACCCACAGGAAATGACACCATGGAACCCACTGGACGCCTTGTCCAGCAGCACGATCTCCAGGGATGAGCAGACGCCGTTGGGCTGCGAGAGGACCACAATGCTGCCAGTGAGGCTGAGGCCGTGCTGGGGCTCTGGGACCCCTCACCCAGCCCGGGATGCTCCACGGCCCCGCTCACCTCATGCTCACTCTCCCTCCAGGGCTCCTGGCAACTCCCACCCTACTGGGCCTCGCCTCATCCCCACCCATCACGCTCTGGGTTCTCCCGCTGGCCCTGCTCACTCACCAGCTCACCCCAATGGCAGATGCGATCCCACGACACATGTTGGATGGCCACATGCGAGACACAGGCAGTAGCGGGCTCAGCTCGCCGCCCACCCCRCCGAGACCCATCCTCCTCCTCCTCTGCCCTCCTCCTTCTCCACATCACAATGGTCTCCTGGATTCCATGAGGATCTGTAAGGTCAAAATGGTTGGTTCCATGAAATTCTACAGCTTGAAGATGGTCTCTTATGTTCAATATGGCCCCACTGTGTCTCAATGCACTCTGGGTTCCATGAAGTTCCATAGCCTCACAATGGTGTCCTGGGTCCAATGAAGCACAGGCGTGCAACAATCGACCCTGGGCTCCACAACATTCCATAACCTCACAATGGTGTCCTGGGTTCAGTGAAGCACAGGTGTGTACCAACTGACCGTGGTTCCGTGACATTCCAAAGCCTCACAATGGTTTCCCGGGTTCAATGAAGCAATGGTGTTCACCAATGGACCCTTTGTTCCATGAGGTACCATAGCCTCGCAACGGTCTCTTTGCTTCCACGAGATTCTGTAAGGTCAGAACGGACCTTTGGTTCCATGAGGTTCCACAGCCTCACAATGGCCTCTTGGGTTCCACGAGGCCTTTGTGTGCAACAACGGACCCTTGGTCCTATGAAATTCCATAGCCTCACAGTGGTTTCCTGGGTCAAAAGATGCCCTGCTGTGTCACAATGGACCTTAGGTTCCATGAGATTCTGTAGCCTTACAATGGTCTCCTATGTTCAGTGAGGCCCCACTGTGTCATAATGGACCCTGAGTTCTATAAGATTCCATAGCCTCACAATGGTTTCCTTGGTTTAATGAAGCCCCTTTGTGTCACAATGGCCTCTTCGATTCCATGAGGCCCTGCTGTGCAAGAATGACGTCTTGGGTCCATGAGATTCCATAGCCTCACAACAGTATCCTAGGATCAATGAGGATCTACTGTGTCACAATGGAGCCATGGTTCCATAAAATTTCATAGCCTTTGAATAGTCTCCTGGGTTCCATGAGGCCTTGGTGTGAAACAATTGAGACTTGGTTCCATGATGTTCCAAAGTAGCCTAATGATGTCCTGGATTCCAGGAGGTTCTGTGAGGTTACAATGAACCCTTGGTTTCATGAGATTCCATAGCATCACATTGATCTCCTGGATTCCATGAGGTAAGGCGAAAATGAACACTTGTTTCCCTGAAATTCCATAGCCTCACAATGGTTTCCTGGCTTCAATGGAGCAGTGGTGCATAACAATCAACCCTGGGTTCCATGAGGCGCCATAGCCTCACAATGGCCTCCTGGGTTCCACAAGGCCTTTGTGTGCAAAAATGGAGCCTTGGTTCCATGAGATTCCATAGCATTACAATGATTTCCTTGATTCCAGAAGGTTCTGTGAGGTCACAATGGACTCTTGGTTCCATGAAATTCCATAGCCTCACAATGAATTCCTGGGTCCAATGATGCCCTGCTGTGTCACAAGGGAGCCTTGGTTCCATGAGATTCCATAGCCTCGCTACAAGATCCTGGGTTCCATGGGGTTCTGTGAGTTCACAATGGAGTCTTGGTTCCATACCCTCACAATGGCCTATTTGGTTCCGTGAAGCCTTGGTTTGCAAGATTGGACCCTTGGTTCCATGAGGTTCCATAGGACCACAATGGTCTCCTGGATTCCATGAGATTCTGTGATTCCACAATGGTGCCTTGGTTCAACTAGATTTCATAGGCTAACAATGGTCTCCTGGGTTCCATGAAGCCCCGCTCTGTTACAATGGAGCCTTGGTTCCATGAGGTTCCAAAGCCTCACAGTGATCTCCTGAATCCCATGAGACCCAGTAGCTTCACAATGGATCTGCGGTTCCATGAGATTCCATAGCATCACAATGGTCTATCTGCTTCCATGAGGTTCCACAAGGTCAGAATGGACACATGGTTCCATGAGATTCCATAGCCTCACAATGATCTCCCGGGTCTCATGAGGCCCCACTGTTCCAGCATGAAGCCTTGGTTCCATGAGATTCCACAGCCTCAACACAGCATCCTGGGTTCCATGAGGCTGTACTGTCAGTACAGCCTTGGTCTCCTGATATTCCATAGGCTCACAATGGTCGCTTTGCTTCCATCTACACCTGGAACACCCTTGCAGCTCCCCCAGAGCCCCTCTGCCTCATCCTCTCCTGCTGACCCCTGGCTATCACAGGGGGCATCTCTGTGCTCACCCAAACCAACCGTGCTCACGTCAATCACAGGGAAGGRGAATCTGAATGAGTCTCCAGGTCTATTGTACAATGTGCTGCAGGGCCCTTGGCTCTGCTCCTCCTGGCTGCATACGCTGACATCAAACTCATGGGCCATACCCCGAAAATGATGGTCTAACCTCTTTCTCTACTGATGAACCCCCAGGCAAAACTGACCTTCATCATTAGCCTACCCCTAGGAACAACCATTACAGTTTCGAGCAGCCACTGAATGACAGCTTGAACTGCACTAGAACTCAACACAGTCTCCATCCTTCCCCTTCTTTCCAAATCCTATCCCCCGCAGGCCATCGGAGCTGCCATCAAACATTTCCAAATGCAAGCAACCGCCTCTGCCCCAGTGCTCTCTCCTGGCATAACCAGGGCCCGATTCCCTGGCCAGTAAGACATTGCTCAGCTGCCTCACTCTGCATCATGTGCCCTTTTAACAGCAGGGACGGCAACAGAACTGGGTCTGGTCCCATTTCACTTCTGACTTCCAGAGGTCCTCCAAGGTTCCTCCACAGCCATGAAATTTCCCCCAATCACCCTCTTCTTCATGATCTCCCATCATTTAACCCACCATTACCGGTTACTAAAGCAATCCTCTCAGCAGCTCCAGGAGGCTGAATACCATTAAACCAAACACAAATGCAAAAAATCTTAACTTTTTCATCCATTTCCCACTTAGGCTGGATAGCCAATATCATCATTTAAAATCCCAAACTTACCCCAGTTAACTTCTACTTATATTGCCTAAAAACTGCTGCCATATTCCTCACCCTCAACACATCCAAAATCCTAAAACTATCCACAGTAATAACTGCAGGAACAAAATTTCCCTCATTAAGTGCAATCCTCCCACTTTTGCTACTCTCCCCTGCTGGCCTTCCCCCTCTGTCAGGTTTCTTACCTAAGGGGTTGATTAGTCAAGAACCAACTCAGCCAAATAGAACCACAGCAGCACCAATTACTGCTGTACTCTCCCTACTTGAGTTATTTTTCTGCCTCCATCCAGCACTGCCCAACAACCACGCTCCCACCCTGTAGAAGGATTTGTAGGAGAAGACAGTTGGCCCATCAGTCTTACTGAACCTTGTGTATCGGAYGAAATAATTAAAGTGTACCCTTCAGAAATATAGAAAAATACTGTCGGTGAGAATTGCAGCTAACCAAAGAATTGAGGAAGTTCAATCCAGACAGCAGATAAAGAACAGGATGTGGTACAGAAAACAACAACAGATGGTCAGCCCACTCAAGTCTTGGACTTTGCTAAAAAAAAGTATTTGCCTTAACTGTCAGCAGATTTTTCACACTAACCAATCAAAAGGTGTTACACAAGCACTGTTTTAAGCAAGAGATAAAACATAGCTTGTTAGAATAAAATTGATTTCCTTTGCAAAGCACTCAGGAGTGATGTATGTCTGTCCTAACATTGATACCACCCCATTCCATGAACCACATCAAACAAGGGCACATCAATAACCCAACCAACATCCCAATCACCGTCCTCACTGCCTGAACCACCTCTCTTCTACCAACCTCTCCCATAATCCTCACCATTGCCCACAAACTCAGGATCACCTAAACCGAAGGCCTTCAAAGCCCTAAACAAGAGTGAAACCCTCTTAGTTTCTGCTCAGCTCCGCATGACACAAACCTGCAATTCCTGAATGCACCTCCAATGCTTTCATTCAGCTGGGATCTTCCCTAGACGGATGGGCTTGGATCCCATAAAATTCCAGTTCACAGCCAAATGCCCAAACCTCCAGGCTTCTGCCCAGCAGACCCCAGCACACATTCCACAGGCACCAAGGAGCTGGCAACCCACTGTGAGTGTCACTACGGAGTTGATGAGAAGAGGAATCAAATCCCTGTGAAAAGGAGCACATCCCAAGGTTTGACACTCAGCCCTCTGCCCCAGGACATTCGTTAACCGATGGTCATTCCCCACTATAAAGATATCGCACCTTGTTCCTGATTTTGGGTGCCTGAGCTGGCACGATCGGCACTGCCCTCAGTCTTCCCATCCCAGCAGGGCTTGGCCAGCCGGGTGCTCTCCTTGGAGAGGGCCAAATTTACACCGTCCCCGTTCCCGCTCACGCCTGTGTGAGAATGTTCTTTAGAGTGATGCCAATTACCACTGGGGGCTTCGCAAACTGATTGGTCCCACTCAGAATTGGCCCCCCGACGTCGCATTCCCGCAAATAAACAACAAAAGCTGCTGATTCCTTCCCCCACCTTTCTCACCTCCACTAGGGTCCTGTGCAGGAGAAGTCAGGGCAGGCCCAGGATGAGCTCTTTACCCTCCACTGGCCGGGAACCCAGCACATGCTGGAGCTCCAGGAGATCAGGCCATCTTCTCTCTCCACTTCTTCCATCCCTGGGGCAATTAATTTCACTACAGCAGCCATTCCCATGACACCACCTGCYCTCTCACAACACCAAACACCATGGTTCATTCGACCCATCCTCATCCCTGCAGTCCCACTTCTCCTCTCCCTCCCAGTCCGTGCTGCTGGCATTGCTGCACTGCTGGCAGATCGGGACCTTAACCCCACATGCTTGGATCCTGCTAGGGGAGGAGATCCTGTCCTATTCCAACACCTCTGCTGGTTTTTCGGACACCCAGAAGTCTACAGCTTGATTTGACCAGGATTTGGAATTAATTCACAGGTGATAGCAGGTCAAAGGGGTTTATTGTCCCTGAGGTAGGAATGTACCTAGAAAGGTTTTTATCCAAGTATGACCCATAAAACTGAGTGAAAGGTGGGGCTGGGATGCCAAAATTTAGTGTATGGTGGGGCAGCCCCAAACCGAGGTTTGGAGGAGCTGGGGATTGGGGGTAATGTGGGAAAGGGTTGGGAGGGGGCAGAAAGGGGAGAATTTGAGTCCCCAAACTGAGTAGGAAGGGGCTGAGATCCTGAAACTGAGCAGTGAGGGGACACCACCAAACAGAGCTGTGGGGGAAGCTGGGGATTGCAGGAATGATGGGAAAGGGGTGGGAGTGTGAGGAAAAGAGCTGGGACAGCAGGCAGGAGCATCCCATGGGGTTCCTGTAGCAGGAAGCTCTGCCTCGAATGGCGACAAACAACTCCAATAATGCCCTGTTTGCAAAGCCCCCAGTGGGAAATGAATGGGTCATGCTGCTTTTGAGGTGAATAATGCTGAAACCAGCCTGACTCCTCTATCCCAAAGTTCAACATCCTGAGATGAGCTGAAGATGTGGCAGAGCTGGTAAAATCCCTGGAGAAAAGAACAACCAAGTGATAGCACTGAGAACTTCTGCAGAGCTGCTGAGCTGGCACAGCCTGGRCACATCTCACTGACAGGGCAGCACTTCAGACTAGAAAAGCCCCATCCCAAATTTGAACGGCAGCATCTCCTGACATTTCCTTTCTTGGGAGTGTGGAGATTCCTCCCTGGAGTGGGGACGCCCCTCAAGGTCACTGCTGGAGGCTGAGCCAAAGAGATTTGCCCACGGTCGTTGGTCTGTGGGAGTGACATCAATCTCTGCTCAATAACTGGTTTTGCTTTAATGCAATTGCTTCAACATTGCTTCCTAGAGCACTCTATTATAATGGTTGTTACAGCTTCCTGTACTGTGCAGTAAATAATTCTAATTAAGATCTTTTTGTCTAATCATGATCATAATCAATCATATTTATATTTATATAAATATTTCTGGTTTGCAATCCTTAATCCTGGGGAGAAAAATGTATAAATGTTTAATTCCACCTGTCTAATCCTTTACACATAAACCCTTGGCAAAGTCTGGGGCTGGGATTAGATTCAGCCACTCCCAGGCTACTCTCAGAGAAGGAATTTTAAAAGCCTGGGGCTCCTGGGGCAAACTGGGGGTCTATGAGAAATGCTGGAGATCCTTTCTGCACCTCATGACCCAACAGGAGCTTCTCTAATAAACTTTGCCTGAAGCTCCCACTCTGCCCATGACAGGAGTCCTGTGAGTGTCTGTGACATCCCAGCTCTTTATCACCCCCAGAAACCCCTGGGAGGTCTCCATGGAACTCCTGTCTCTGCCTGTGGTATTCTGGCTCTTGAACAGCCTGGAGACTCTCGGAATGTCACCACGGAACCCCTCTGAGTGCCTGTGACAAATCGGCTCCTCAGCAGGCAACCATGACCAGGCCCCATTGCTATGGTCATTCCCTTGGCAGCTCCATGCAGACCCGATGCCAGGGGTGGTTGCCATGGACACCAGCTCAGGCCTAGCACCAGAGTCTGTTGCCATGGCAATAATTTGCTTTCCCATTCCAAGGGTCATGGGATCACAGAACCACAGAATTGGCTGTGTTGGGAGGGACCCACCGGGATCATCAAGTCCAACTCCTGGCCCTCCACAGGACACCCCAACAGTCCCAGACTGTGCCTGGGAGCGGTGTCCAAACGCTCCTGGAGCTCAGACAGCCTTGGAGCTGTGACCCCTTCCCTGGGGAGCCTGTTCAGTGCCCGAGCACCCTCTGGGAAAAAACCTTTTCCTGAGATCCAGCCTAAACCTGCCCCAGCTCAGCTCCAGCCGTTCCCTCCAGTCCTGTCCCTGGGCACCAGAGTGAAGAGGTTCCCACAGCTCTATGGTGGTGGCTTGGCCTGCAGCTGGAGATGCTGTGGAGGATAAGCCAGCCACACAGGTAACCGAGGAGCCAGTGGGGCCAGGGAGGCCAGGTGTTGTATTAAGTAAAGGCTCCGAGGTCCAAGATCTCCCTCTGGATTGTGGTAAGAAGGAAAGTCTCTCCCACCCAGGCCTTGGAGTGGTATGCTGCCCCATTCAKTTGGTTTATCCTTGTCAATCTATGTTCCGTATATGGTTACGTTCCAGAATGTTCTCCTTCACTCGACGCCCCATTGGCTTTGTTCCCCTGCTCCTCCCCTCGCCTACCCTTATTGGTTTGTATACTGCTACCCCACCTTTTCTCCTCCCCCTAACCCTAATGTGATTGGCCCTCAGTGTTCTCTCCGCCCCTTGTCTGTGCTGTATAAAACCTTGTGTCACCCTGTTCTTTTGGCTCTCCTTCCCTGACCCTTCAAGAATAAACACCTTCTGTGGAACATCACAAGGAGAGTCCACCTCTGACTCTTTAGTCCCGTCTTAAGGTGTCGGCTGTGCGACTGCCTGCTTAACCACCTGCGCTGGTGGGATTAGCAGGTGGAAGGCACGGCACAGTGCCTTTCCCACCAGCTGTCGCACACCGCACCGAGGCACCGCCAGACAAGCGTGAGGCTTCTAGGAAGGTTGCGGCCACTGACCTCCAGCTGGATGAGGCCACACCGTGACAGCTCCCAGCCATGGACCCGCTCCCACGGGTGTTGCCATGGCAACCAGGGCTGGGGCCAGCTGTGATGCTCGGTTCCCACGGGCCATGGGTTAGGAATGATGTTCCCCAATTTCATATTCCCATTAAAACCACACCACTGCTCGTTCCCCTCCCCCTCGGATGGAAAGCACAAAAGGCAAAGATCCTGAGCTGGGATAAGAATAATTTACTGGCAACAGCAATGAGATAAGGACCAAACAGGAATGTCGCTGTTGTATCGGGGTCAGAGCCAAATCACGACATAAGCACGATCCAAGAGTCAGTGAAAAGTGGATTTATTTATTAATATAAAGAGCTGTTTTATACCTTAGTGTGCTTGAATGTCATAAGGTCATTGGTCCTTTGGCCATCCACCTCTCAGGATGATTGGCTAGGTTACTACAACGCCTTATTGCAAATATTTGTATATTCGGTATAATAACAAGTCCACAGGTGCACGATAAGAAGAGTTCCTTTAGAGAAACATCTTCGCTGTTTTTCATAGCTTCTGTGGGAAAGGACAGCTTCTTACAGAATGCAAAATGCTGGAGAATTTCTCTGCTGAAAGCTTTTCAGCATCCACACAGGAACAGCAGCAATATTGCTAGCAGAAAGGGTAAGACAAAGAAACAATTTACGGAGAAAACTGTGACCGGCTCTTCCTGACCACATATTTTCTCCTGCCAGGAAAGGACACCCTTCTCCTCAGGAGAGAGAGAGAGTCCTTTTCCCTGCCCCTGGCAATGACCTGAGGTGGGATCAAATATCATGACGGGGGGATTGCCAGACCTTCATGTTCTTTAATCCCAGCTCACGTTATTGCCAGGTGCAGGGAATGGGACAGGTGTCTTCCCAACAAGGATCACGGGGAATGTGGGTCATCACGGCTCTTCCCAACTCGGATCCTGTGATGGGGGATGAAGTTGAAGCAGCACACAAAGCTCTTCCTGCAGTCAGGGCACTCGCAGGGCTTCCCTTACCAGTGCCTCCTTTGGTGTCTGGTCAAGGATGAGCTCCAGGAGAAGCTCTTCCCACACTTGAGACACTCGTAGGACCTCTCCCCGGTGTGGATGCACCAGTGGCTGACGAGGGTGTAGCTATCTTTGAAGCCCTTCCCACAGTCAGGGCAGCGGAAGGGCCTCTCCTCTGTGTGCGTGCACTGATACCTGAGGAGACTGAAGCTAGTCTGAAACCTCTTCCCACAGTCGGGACACTCATAGGGCCTCTCCCTGGTGTGGACCTCGCAGCGATTGATGAAGTGGGAGTTCAGGCTGAAGCTCTTCCCACACTCAGGACACTCATAGGGCCTTTCCCTGGTGTGGATCTTGCAGTGCTTCATGAGGTGGCTGTTCCAGCTGAAGCTCTTCCCACATTCCAAGCACTTGTAGAGACACTCCTTAGTGTAGATCTTGCAGTGCATGATGAGGTGAAAGTTCCATCTGAAGTTCTTCCAACATTTCAAGCACCTATACGGCTTCTCCCCAGTGAGGTTTCTGCACCACATCAGAGCTCCAGCTGAAGCTTGGGCTGCCTTCGCGGCACAGAGGGGGTCTTTCGTCCTCGAAGCACTGTGGGCTGGGTTTGGAGCCCCTCCCTGTGGGGGATCTCTGGGGCTTCTCCTCCCTGTTGGATTCCTGCACAGCGGAGCTCCTCAAAACAGTCTCTTCCATAAAGTTCTGCTGTGGGTATTTGTCTGCCTGGGTTTCTGTCCTCAGCTCGTTGTCTGGGGGAGGAAGGACAAGGAGAAGTTGGAATGAGGAAAATGAAGAATGACAGAAAGGAAGGAAGAAAGGAAAGAGAGGAAGGAATGAGGAAGGAACAAGAAGAGGCAATGAGGGAGAGGAAGGAACCAAGAGAGGAAGTAGCGAGGAAAGGAAGTAGAGGAAGAACAAACATGAAGGAAAAGGAGGAAGGACAGAAAGGAAGAAGAAGGAACAAGGAGAGAGAGGAAGGCAGGAAGAAAGGAAGGAAGGAGAGGAAGGAGATTTGCCTTCATGCTGGAGGGAAGAGAAAGGACATACCCCCAGTCCATCCCTGGCAGGACGGCATCAGCAGCAGGGTTGTCCTGCAGCCAGGGGCAATGCTGGACTGGAAGATGGGGAAGAGAGGGGGAAAGGGGCAGTGACTTCCTCCTCACTTGCCTGAGTTTCCCAAGGCATCTTCCTCTTCCTTGCAGCCTCCTTCTCCATCCGACCAAGGTTTGGGAATGAGAAATCCTGGTTTTGGGGAAAAAACAAGGTTTAGCACGTTGGGTTGGGGGTTACTCCTGCCCAAGCCACCAGGCATCTTGTGTCCGTAAAAACCTCCAAACCACCAAGATTCAGCCCAGAAAAACTTTGCCAAGAGTTTATCCTTTCTGGTCTCTCCACTTTGGGGCTCAGGGTGTCCCTCCTGTCTGGGCTGCTGTGGGTCCCACAAGTATTGGGGGTCCTTCACTCTACCTGATCCTCACCTTCCCTGGGCTGCTGGGGGTCCTGGGAATCCCACAAGTTCTATTGATAATCCGATTGTTGGAACAGACGAACAAACACACCGAGTGCTTTTCAAAAAAGGCTTAATCTCTTTATTCTAACAGGCTTTTTTTACACCTTGCTTAAAGCAGACGCTGATGCAACAGCTTTTGATTTGTTAACACAGATTTTTGCTCAAGGTTAGGACAAAGACATTATCTTCAGCCGAACATCTTGTTGCGGTTTTCCTGGAACTACATTTGTTCGTCTGGTTTTTAGTTCCTCAGTTTTTAAAATAACCGGAAAACCTTGCATTTGCATTATTGCCACATTATCACATTTTTAAGGATATACTTTAATTGTTTCATCAACAAGCCATCCTTCTTCTAGCATGAATTCTCCCATAAAGTTCTCCCTCTCTCATCTCTCTGCTTTGGGGTCCTGCGGGTCCTTCTTCTCCAGGGTCCCCTTGTTTAGGGCTGCTGGGGGTTTTGGGGTTCCCAGGAGTTGCTTCTCCGCTCGGTGCTTCAGGGTGCCAGGGGTCCAAGGAGTCCCCCCTCTCCCTGTCTGCATGATGTTGAGGGTCCTGGGAATCCCAGCAGTCCCCCCTCTCTGGGTTCCCCACTTTGAGGTCCTGGAGGTCACAAGGGTCCCCCTCTCCAGACTTCTCCTCCCAGCTGGCGGGGGTCCCCTGGTCCCTGCTATTGCCTCCCTCTGCTCTCCCCACTCCAGGAGTCCTGAGGTTCCTCCCTCCAGATCTCCCAGGGGGTCCCACAACCCCTTGGCTCTGGGCTGGAGGTGGTGGTGCCTGACTCGGGAAGCCCAACTCCCACCCCGAGGGGGGGCCCTGCAACCCCCCACGCCTCGCCAGCGCTCTGCCAGCAGCCGCCACCAGGACCCCAAAAATTGCCTCCCAGGGACTCCCCAGTTTCCCCCAAAGGGGCATTTTCAGCTCAGCTTTCAACTCCTTCCTCCTCCAGACACCCCCCAAAAAACACTGTGCTGGTTTAAAAGTAAACCAGGGGGAGAAATGAACCCCACTCAACTGCCTCAAGAGAGATGACAGGTCGGGGTTACCATTTGCTAAAGAGATTACAATTAATACAACAATACAGAGAAAACTGGTTTTAACACACAAAGACTGAGTACAACCTGGCACGCTGTTGGTCAGAATGATGGTCACAGTCCTATCAARTGGTGGTTGCAGTCCTGTTGAAGTGATGGTTGCAGTCTAGTCAAAAGCGGTGGTCGGAGTCTTGTGGAAATTCTGGTCCTCCTCTGGATCCGTTGAGTGGTGGTGTCCCGAGTCCCCAAACCCAGATTATAAATGCTCAGGTTCTGGTGGGAATGCTCAGTACCTCCCCCAGGGCAGGGAGTTTCATAATGGAATGATGTAATCCTGTGAGTCATGGGATATTGGGAGTCCTTGATGGTCTCAGTCGTTGCAGCTGCCCATTGTGCTGGTGCCATTGAATCCATGACGGCCCATTAGCAGAGATGACACCTCAGGCTGGGTGTGACCGTGCTGGTGCTTCCCCGGAAGCATTTATCACAGCTGAGTCATTGGTGTGAAGAAAAAGAAACACTGCCCTGCCTCTCAGGGTTTGCCTCTTCTTCCTTGTCTCAACACCCAGCTCGTAGCCTGAGGGGTCGGGTGTGTACTGGGCAGCTCCTGCAAACGACCCATCATTAACAGCTCATCAGAAATTACCAAAGTATCTACTCCTAAGGGGAGTAGAATTCACAGTTTGGTTACACCCACAGAGTGCTAAACTGGCACCCTGTTCCTGTAACCAGGACATCCTGTTTCACTTTACCTTAGGAAAATATGTAGTGTAGTTCAAGATGTGATAATGGCAATTGGGTTTTATAGAAGTTAGGACACACACACATCACTGCTAAGTTCTTAGTAAGGAACTTTTTTATGCTAACAAGTTGTGCTTTTTATCTCTTGTTAAAAACAGAGCTGCTGCAAGAGCTCTTAAGATTGGTTAGTGCAAAAAATCTGCTGACAGTTACAGCGATACATTTTTTAGCAAAGTTCTAGGACCAGGCACGCTGACCATCTGTTGTGGTTTTGTCTGACCGCATCCTGTTCTTGTCTGCTGTCTGGATCCAACTTCCTCCATTCTGCGCTCACTGCATTTCTCCCCTGACAGCCTTTTTCTATATTTCTTAAGGCTACACTGATTATTTCATCTGATGGATAAGGGTCAATGCGACTAATGGGCCAGCCATCCTCCCCTACAAATCCCCCTACATGTCCCCCTTTTTGTTTTTGAATTGGAAAGGCCGTGTGTGTTACCTGCTGCAGGGCCCTTTGCAGCAGATACAACAGACATGGCAAGAGTAACAAGATAAGAATAACTACCAACACAATTAAGAATACTGTCTTCACCACTTCCTTGAGCCACCCTGAGACGTTCCATCCCCCCATCAGGGAATCAAGTCAACCACTTTCCTGTTGTAGTTTTGCAGCTCCTGCCCGCAACTCTCTGATGCTGGCAGAGACGGATTTTGAATGGTCAGAGAGATTCATACAGCACATTCCTTCGAAATCCTCACACCCATGTCCATGAGCTAAAAGCAAAACATCAATTGCAGCATGATTTTGCAGTGAAGCATGGCGTACTGATTGAACATTGGCCAAAAGATCAGCCAGCACTGCAGATGTGGCATTTGTATGCTTCGTCAGTCAACAGCCTAGTTTATTAAGGGGTGCCAAAGCCTTTGCTGCAGCCACGCCAGGGGWAGAAATAGAAGCAAGCACGCATTTTTCCATCCCCCAAAAAGCAGCATCATCCTTGCATTCAGGCACAAACTCTGACAAGCTCCTTCGGCGACAGTGCAATGGGGAAGAAAAATGCTTCATTATGGCCACATTTGGCAAAAACATAGTGAGGTGGCCAAATATGCAGGGGCCTCCGTCTATTAGGGATGGGATACCTGCCTATGCTCAATTGCCACAGGTAAGAAACATCCCATGTRGTAACTGACGAGGGATGTGTAGGTTCTTTCCTCCCATACCTATTGTTTGGTTGCACCATGCCAAGTAATTACAGTACCACATTTTGGATGGAGTAACAGATCAGGATTTATTTTGGGACCAGCCGTAGGTCACGTTCCGACTGAAGGTGACGCATGCTGCCACCCTCAGGGACCCCAAAATATCAAGCTCCTGCGGCTCAACCAAGTTCACTGTTGGCGGGAGCCTGTGGGCCACTCCATCCTGTCCATTCACTGTTCCATTGGCCCACCACTTAACAAGCGTCTGATTAGCAATTGGCACAGCCACTAAGCATGTTTGAAAAGGCAACTGCCGGGTAGCAAGCGACAGACGTATAGATGACCGATTCGGGGCCTGGGCTAAGGTTATCCATACGTTCCCTTTCGGGAGTGAAGGCACTATCGACACTCCTGACCCTGCACCTCAGTACAGCATCATAAGTATGATCCTAAGTGTGGGATCCATCCTTATCATCCAGGGGACAGTCACGCCGTTGCAGATCAGGTCTCACACACCATGCCAGTATCCAGCGAGGACCAGTATCTGTGGAAACAAGCATATCCACGTCCCCAGGTGATAAGGTCCCAAGGGCCCTCCCACTTACCAGTGATGAGGTCTCGTACCCGCACCTTTCTACGGAGGAAAGCCAGTGCCCCGTCAGATCATAGCAAAAGAAAATGGCTTAAAATAATAGGGACATCGGAAT
Organism: Amblyornis subalaris; assembly: GCA_018881555.1. Classification (NCBI taxonomy): domain Eukaryota; kingdom Metazoa; phylum Chordata; class Aves; order Passeriformes; family Ptilonorhynchidae; genus Amblyornis; species Amblyornis subalaris. The sequence continues at coordinate 42,519 of JACAXG010000691.1, forward strand.
CAGAAGGTATCATGAGATGGTTGAGCGTATACACCACTTTCTGGACACGGCTCTGCAGAGGCTCCCCCAGCATTCTCCTTTTTTGTTTTTGCAACATCTGTTTCAGGCAACCATGTGCTTGTTCAACAACAGCTTGACCAGTGGGTGAATGGGGAATGCCGAACTTGTGTTCCACACCCCACAGGTGCAAAAATTGTTTCACCCAAGCAGAGGCGTAGGCAGGGCCATGATCAGTTTTGATGATTGCTGGCACCCCCAGCGCAGCAAAAGCCAATTGCCAGTGTGCGATGGTGTCACGCCTCTTTTCACCTGCATGAACAGATGCCCATATAACAGAAGAAAAGGTATCGATTGAGATGTGCACGCACTTGAGACGGCCGAATTCTGATACACGTGTGACATCTGTCTGCCAGAGTTGCAGCGCCTGCAAACCCCTGGGATTAACACCCATGGGCAAAGGCACAGCAAAGCCCTGGCAGTCAGGACAGGCACTGACAATGTTGTGGGCCTGAGTTGATGTGAGTGAAAATTGTTTTTGCAAAGCGCGTGCACTCTGGTGGTAGAAATCATGTGACGCCTTGGCCTGCACCATTCGATCAGGTTGAGGCGCAACCCATGCAGGGTTGGCAAGCTGGTCAGCTCGGGAGTTACCTTCGGCCACAAAACCTGGGAGTGAGGTGTGACTGTGAACATGCAAGACATAGTAAGAGTGCTTCTGCTTCTGAAGCACATTCCATAAGGATTTCAATAACAAAAACAACTTAGCGTTGTCCACCTCCTTAACTAGCGAACAGTCCAAACGCTGTGCAAGATCTGCCACATAAGAAGAATCAGTAACAAGTTTCAGTGGTACATGAGAAAAATGCTGATATGCCATAATTACAGCTCGTAACTCAACGAGTTGAGCAGACCCAGGCTCATGCCCTTCCAACATCTGCTAACCAGATTTATCCTTCCATGTGACAATGGCTTTCCCAGTCTTTCCCGACCCATCTGTGAAAACAGTTGGTCCCGGCACAGGCACACGACTATTCCGTGGCCGTAGTGATAGAGAAACTGATTTTGCCAATTGCAACAGCTTATGACTAGGTAAGTGATAAACAATTTGGCCTGTAAAACCCTGCAGCGCTGCCTGTAAAGCGGCGCTGTTAGCGAAACTCCACTCAAAATAGTCTTGTTGTATTGGTAATACAATCTTTATGGGATCTCTGGCCATAAGCTGTAAGCAGCACTGGCAGCGTTTTATTACCAGCTGAGCAATCAACTCACATAATGTAGGGGCTGTCTTCCTTAATTGATGGGGAAAAAAAATCCACGCCAAAACATGCAGTGGGTCGGGCCAGCAGTCATTCCATTGTCCGAGGATGCCTGTGGGATGCAAATCTGGCATGGTGACAAAAACAGTGGTATCAGTCGAGGGATCTAATCTGTAAACTTGTCATGTGGAAATAGCTTGCTGGACTTCATCCAGTGTTTGCTGGGCTTCAGGAGTCAGAGTTCAAGGCAAATTTAAATCCRGGTCTCCTTTTAATGTATCAAACAAAGGAGACAACTATGTCATGGTTAGTCCCAAGTAAGGACGTAACCAGTTGATAATACCTAACAATTTCTGAGCATCMTTTAGGGTTTTAATAGAATTTTGAAATTGTATATTCTGATGTTGTATCGTTTGTTCCAGAATTTTGACTCCCAAATATTTCCAAGGAGGAGACTGTTGTACCTTTTCCAGAGCCACCAGCAATCCATAAGAATGCAAGGCAGCAAACAATTGAGGTTGTATCCTCAACAATTCCTCCTGGGTCGGTGTTGCTACCAGTATATCATCCATATAGTGATAGCAATACGAGCCAGGAAATTGTTCACGAATTCCAGATAGAGCTTGTGCTACATACTATTGACAGATGGTGGGTCTGTTTTTCATACCTTGGGGTAAGACCTTCCATTGATACCACTTTACAGGTTCAGCATTGTTAATCGAGGGTACAGTGAAAGCAAACTTCAGTATGTCCTGAGGATGCAAAGGAACTGTGAAAAAACAATCTTTTAAGTCAATGATTAAAATGTGCCACCCCACAGGTAACATCGTAGGTGAGGGCATCCCAGGTTGCAACGTTCCCATGCTTCCCATCACTGCGTTGACCCTCCCGAGGTCGTGCACCAGCCTCCATTTCCCTGATTTTTTTCTTTATAACGAAGACGGGCGTATTCCAGGGGCTGGTGGAGGATTCGATATATCCTTGCTTTAATTGTTCTGCCACCAAGTCCTGCAGGGCAGTTAGTTTTTCCTTACTCAGGGGCCACTGGTCAACCCACACCGGTCGGTCTGTGAGCCATCGTAGTGGCAATGTTGCAGTGCTGCCCATCTGCACAGTGGCCCCTACTAAAAGTCCGTGCCAATCCTGATACCCCAAGCTGCAAGTACATCCCGCCCCCATAGGTTCAGTGGTGCCATTGCAACATATGGCCAAATTGTGGCCATCTGGCCCTCCTCGTTCTTCACCAATACAGGCTGTGTGCCGAGGTGGCTCTGTGTTGTGCCTCCTAGGCCCGCAATGGTTGATTCCACCACAGTTAAAGGCCATGAAGGAGGCCATGAGGAGGAAGAAAGAATAGACATGTCAGCACCTGTGTCAATCAAACCTCGAAGTCCTATATGTGATGGGCTGGCACTGGGTAGAACGAGAGTACATGTCATGTGTGGTCCCTGATCGGAGAGATTCCAGGCCCAAAGAACTTGGGGGGCTCCAGTAGATCCAAAGGCTCCAGTTCTCCAGGATCGTTGCTCTGTCCTAGGGACACATGACTTAAAAGGCACAAGTTGAGCGATGCGGGTTTTTTCAGGGATGGTGACTGGGGCTGTAGGGGTAGAAACCATAGCACAAATTTGTCCCACAAAGACTGAATCAATAATTCTGGGATGCACAAAGATACCTTGTAATGTAGCACTTGATCTTCCCACTAACAATGCACTTAAGCCATGACCTAAGGGTCCATGCACATTCAAAGGAACTTTATGCACCCAGTGGGAGCYTAAGGTTACTGTTGCTGCGGTGGATACATCCACACCAGCAGATCCTTTTGTGCTTCCACTGAGTTGGCTCAGCAAGCCTGTGTTTGTAACATGTTCCGGGGAAGTGCTTGTGTCTGAGCGCTCTTCCCCTTCACGCTCTTCTTCCTGTTTCCTGAATTTCCCAAAGGCTGGCCATTTGCGTGAAATTTGGACTTACATTGTTTCGCATAATGGCTGGGCTTACCACAACGATTACAAAAGAAACTCTCAGAACTGTTGCCCCCCTTYTGCCTTTGTCCTGACTTTCGTTGTTTACAGTCTGCGTTCAAGTGTCCTTGCTGCCCATACGCAAAGCACTTTTGCGGTGGCCGCAGGACAGCTGCCAAAGTTGACATTTTATGTTCTATCGATCTAATTTTTGAACAGGCAGTGACTATATCATTTAGGGAGGGGTCTCCTGGTAGGCTCTCAATCACCTTGTGACAGTCTTCATTAGTGTTATCTCGAGCTAACTGTTTACACAACAGCTGTCGCAAACTATCGTCATCAACCTGCTTTTCCAATGCAGCAGCAACTTTCTCGACAGATTGCAGAAACGTCTCTTTCACTCCCTGTACGATTTTTACATATCGAGGTTTGGGAGAAGCCATTTCTATGGTTTTTATCAAAGCCCCTCTTCCCAGTTTTTGACACAGCTCAAGAACTAGGGGATCCCATCGCGCCTGCAGGTCTGGGTTTGTGAACATGCCAGTCCCCATCAGAGCTTCAACCCTGATCCCCAGGCGCAGGTCCCCCTGTGTTTGTTTCATGTTCTCCATAGGTGCCTTTTCAGCCATTTGTCTCCAGTTGCTCTCAAAAACTCCAAACTGCACTGGCTGGAATAAAATCTGTGTTAGGTGTTTAATATCAAAAGGAGCCAGCAAATCCGCGTTGATAACACGAATGATTTGCATGACCTCCGAGGATCCTAGACCATAGCGTGCGACCCGTGTTTTCAAATCCTGAACCACTCGCCACGCTATTACACTATGGCTGTCCGCCTGGTTTGTGCCCAGGGCTGCCTTAAAAACAGGGAAGGCTTCGCAGCTGGGGGTATTTATACACGCACCCCCTCCCCCAGTCTCCCCAGTGCTATTCATTGTTCCCTCGGGCATACCCAAATGCTCCAATAATTCCCATTCCCCACATTCCAAGACCTTTTTTTTCACTTCATCCCAGAACCGCCCCGGTTGCCACAGCTGCACAGTCACTTGGCAAGGAGGTAGCGTCCAGGGGCCCGCTGATACCCGTCGCACATGGCCACAACTGCCCTCCTGCCGTTCATGAGTCTGCACAATTGATTGTTCGTCCTCCTCATTCTCAGAATCTTGTGGCAAGGGTGGATAATCGAGCCTGCTGAGGCTCTGAGGATTGGGGGACTCTTTGTTTGATAGTGCTAGTTCCTCTAATTGCTCTGCCGGGGACGGGTATTTGGGCTTAACAAAGTCCGATGGGGAAAGATATTTTGGGTTGACATAGTCTAAAGGGGACAGATATTTCTTTGATGAGTCTCCTCTGTTTCTCTGCTGGAGGCAGGGAGCTCTGTAGTTCAATTTCTTGCAATTGCCCCTCCTTCCCAGACTTTTCATCCCTTTTGTCCTGCTCGGCTTTCCATTCCTTTAATGTCTCATAGAGCAGTCACCATGTAGTGGCCAGACTGGAAGCGTTTTTATCACCTCTTGACACAGCATTCCACAGTTTTTCTCCCACCGCCTGCCAGGAAGATACACTGAAGGCAGTCCCTGCATCAGGGGAAAACCCATGTTCTCTTGCCCAGAAAAGGGTAGCACTTAGGGCTTCCTTTGTGGTTTTAATGCCCCTTTGCAATAACAACGCTTTCCAAGCAGATAGTACAGTCTTTTCCTCAGTGGTAAACTGGTTCCCCATGACTGCAACCATCACCAATGGCTCACCTTAGTCCAAGGTATTGACACAGGTCCAGACCGTGGACGGGCTCCTCCGTCTCTCTGCTACGCCAAGGATTTTTATGGGATTCAAGCCCATCTGTCTAGGGAAGATCCCAGCTGAATGAAAGCATTGGAGGTGCATTCAGGAATTGCAGGTTTGTGTCGTGTGGAGCTGAGCAGAAACTAAGAGGGTTTCACTCTTGTTTAGGGCTTTGAAGGCCTTCAGTTTAGGTGGTCCTGAGTTTGTGGGCAATGGAGAGGATTATGGGAGAGGGTGGTAGAAGAGAGGTGGTTCAGGCAGTGAGGACGGCGATCGGGACATTGGTTGGGTTATTGATGTGCCCTTGTTTGATGTGGTTCATGGAATGGGGTGGGAGCCTGATTGTTGGGCAGTGCTGGACAGAGGTAGAAAAATAACCCAAGTGGAGAGAGTACAGCAATAATTGGTGCTGCTGGGGTTCTATTTGGCTGAGTTGGTTCTTGAATAATAAACCCCTTAGGTAAGAAACCTGACAGAGGGCRAAGGCCAGCAGGGGACAGTAGCAAAAGTAGGAGGATTGTACTTAATGTTGGAGCCAGTCATTCCTGCTTGCTTCATGGAGGAAGCAGGAAAAGTCAGGCGTGCCAGGAAATGCCAGTTTTGTCTTGTTTTTGAGAGATGCCAGGGAATGTCTGATGTTTCCTGCATTGCAATGAAAACCTCAGCTGTGCCCACACTGTGCTGTCTTTTGGCAGGGAGCTCACTCAGAGCCCTCCCTGTTCTGGAACAGCCGCTCCYCAGAAGCCGTTCTCCAGCTCCCTGTCCCAGAGGGGCTGCTCCCCCCCCAGCAAAACCACTCCATGGAAGTGCCAGTGGGTGTGCCATGGGATATTGGGGTGACTGCAGGTGCTTTGGGTGCTCAAAGAGAATGAAAACCAGACTTTTGGACACTGTTCTGGGGCAGTCGGCACTCACTGCTCGGGCAGCTCTCCCTTAATCAGGGCTGTGGTAACAGTGCAAGCTATGCAATGGTTAATGAGCAGCATGTCATAGGAGGGAGAGGAACCCTTTGCTGGGGAGGAGGGTAAAATTTGGGTGTATGACTGCTGGGAAAGGGAGAATGTGGGACCTCTGTATCCCAAGTTCCAAACTGATATTTTTCTACYTCTCTTGCAATAGGTTTGGGAGCAAAAGCGAGTCAACCACCCAGCTTGGGCATCAGTGTAACTTCTTTCCCTCTCCCATGCTGAAGTGAAGATCTAGGAGTTGGTCTTGTCCTGGCATTTGCACACTGGTGCTCACCAGCCCAGGACACATCGGTCCCTCCATGGCCCTGGCACCTCCTGGAAAATGAGGTTTTGCCTTTTCTCCTTGAGCTTCACCGAGATTTTAATGGAATTTTATTGTGCAATGCATTTTTACTGTCTCCTGCTGTGCTGGAAGTGCTGTTGGGGAGGGCAGGAAGGAGCAGGATTTGGTCAGGGTTAACCATTAAAAATCTCCCAAGAACTGACATTTCCCTGACATCTGCTCSTCTCCCCCAGGCAGTGGAACAGTCACACAAAGAGCATARGTTGGGTGGGGTTTSARGACTCCACAGGATATYYTTGRCACARCAGTGTCTGAACTTTGKCAGAATCCAGGATTTCCAGGGACCAGCCTTTCCAGGCCTGGATGTCCAGGATCAGCCACACATCCCATGGAGTTGGGCAGAGCTGCTGAATTCCTTCCAGGCAGCTTTCAGCCTCCTGAGAGGAGGCCTGGAGGTGCTAAATCCAAGCCTAATTCCCATGCAAGATCACAGACTTTGTGGGGGTTAAAGCCTTTAGAAGGTACCTGGGGTGAGATGAGAAAGGATCCTGGGCTGCGGAATGGGAATGCGGCATCAGCGTTCCCAGGGAGGAGCCAAAGGCTCCGTGTGGCTCTGCAGGACCTTGTCCCTGGGGCTCGGCTGGGTCAGCCCGGGCAGCTCGGCTGGAGTTGGTTTCGTTTGTGTCTCTTGTTTCCCTGGTGTTGCCTCCCGAATGAAGGCAGGCGCCCTGGGTCTGAGACGACAGCACGGCAACCCGGCCTCTCCCGGGTCACTCGGGCCAACGACACACTACACCACTATGGTGGATGGACGAAAATGGCGTTTATTATCTTATCTCGTGGGTTTAAATAGTGGGGACTTTACTACGTCAGGAGAAGGGGACTGTGGGATAGCTGGAGTTAGTAAGGAGTGGAAAACTACTATGTTTTTAGGAGGGGGGCACATGCATACTTCGGGTGATTGCTTATCTGAAGGGAGGGTTTGAGTTAGGGAGAAGTTTCAGCTCTGCTATTGCCTTCCCGTGACATCCCGTGATCTTCCGTTCGCCTGTCCCTGCCTGTCACATCTCCCCCCTCCCTTTCCCAAAAATGGATGAGGTAGTTATAGATATGAGCACCGAAAGAGGTATGAGGTAGTAACTTGATGAGGGAAAAGGGGTTTTGGTACACCTGAGATCTCGCAAGGCGAGCTTACAGCATTTGTTGTGGGCTTACAAAGAAAATGTTGGCCCGCTCTAAACGGGTTTGGACAAAAGA
>JACAXG010000692.1:0-47123 GCA_018881555.1 Amblyornis subalaris
AAACCCAGTAGTTTTCCACTCCCTACTAACTCCAAGCTATACCACCGCCCCCCCTCCTGACGTAGAGAAGCCCTTAGACTACTTAAACCCAGAAGATAAGATAATAAACGCCATTTTCGTCCATCCACCATAGTGGTGTAGTGTGTCTTTGGCCCGAGTGACCCGGGAGAGGCTGGGTCGCCGTGCTGTCGTCTTGGATCCAGGGCGCCTGCCTCCATTCGCGGGGCAACAGGCTACAGGCAAGGCCTGAACCCAGGTCATAGATGTCTTTTGACAGATTTTGCTAATTTGTGTTTTGATGGTTCCATTCATACATTCAATTTTACCACTTGCCTGGGGTTTGTAGGAAGCATGCAGATTCCAAACAATTCCCAGAATTTGACTAACCTCCCCCACTACTGTTGTAACAGTGTGGCCCTTTGTCCAATGACAACCCCAAAGGAACCCCAAACCTTGGAATTATATGATTGAGCAAGACTTTTACCACTTCTTTTGCTGTGTTAGTGCAACAGGGGTAAGCTTCAGGCCATCCACTGATGGTGTCAACCAACACCAGCACATACCTGTATCCCTCTTTGCATGGTAACTCAGCAAAATCTATTTGCCAATGATCTTCAGGAAGGTCTCTGGCCTTTGTTACCCTTATCATTACTCTCTTGCTCACATCATGATTGTTTTGACAGCAGATTTCACATTTGCTTACTATAGATTGCACAATTTCAGTCACTCCTCTTCCTGTTACTACCTTCTCCAGATGTTTCAAAAGGTTCTCTGTTCCCCAATGGGTACCTTCATGTTCCCACTGAGCTATCTCCTGAAGGAGCAGAGGTGGGACTACAACCTGTCCTGTTGATGTATTAGCCCACCCACTTCTTTCATTTCAGCCTTAAGGGACTCAATTAACTGGTGGTCTTTCTGATCATACTTTGGGGTAAACCCCAACAGATTGATTTCTTTCTGTGGCACTAGTGCTAGGATGCCTTGTTCTGCAGCCCCTTTTGCTGTTTCATCGGCAAAGCGATTCCCTAATTCAGGAGTTGTTTTCATCTTAATAGCCACCTCTATAGGCTTCCAAATACTCTGCAGGAGTGCATAGATCTGTTACAGGATTTTCCCACTCAAAAGCAAAAACTTCTTGACTGTTCTCATTCACAGGAATGCAAAAGAAGGCATCTCTGAGATCTAACACAGTAAACCACACTAAATTATCTGCTATTCTCCCCCCTTTGCAAGATTTAGCTTTTAATTTCTTGAATAGATCTCTAGCCAATAAAAGATTGAGAGTTTGGCAAATAGATGAATTGGTGAGTCACTCAGTGTTTTCCCAATTTAAATTTCAAAGGTTGGGAGGAAGGTTTTGTTTTGCTTACCCCTGTGGCACCAATTGTTTCCAAAGTACTCATTAAGGCAGATCTAATGCGTCTTGTAAAAACTAAACTGATTCTGATAGACCAGACAACTGGACCATGGGTGGACCCCACCTTCCCCTCTTGGATAACTGAGATAGGAAGTAAGAGAGTGGCAGACGGTACCCCCGTTCCCACACAGCGCACGCCGCCTCCGCCTCTGCCCCCACACCATGGACCAGGAGCGGCACCGGGAGCGGCGGAGCTGCGGCTCTGCTCTTGCTTTTGTTTGTAACAGTAGCAGGAGTCTCTATGATCGACTCCGTTGTCATGGAAACTGCAATAGTACCCACAAACTCTACGTCAGCTCCTCGGGGCAGCCCAGCCCCGCCCCTGCTCCCGCCCCCTGCAGAAACGGCAGTAGAAGCAGCACCGCCCACGGGGGCTGTGTCACCGCCTGCAGGTCTCACATCTCCGGCATGGGCGGGGACCTCGTGGGCGGGCCCTGGGGGCGGTAGGTAGGCCGGGCTGTGGCCGCTTGGGCTCTCTCTCTCCTTGGCTCCCCTTTCCAACAGTAACCGGGTTATTTACCAAGGAAACAGTGGAGGAATAAATGGCTTCCAGCCGCAGGACCGCAGTCACAACTGCTGAGTTTCGGTCTGGGCTGCCCAGCTCCAACATGCTGAGGTCCGGGATCTCTCTTTCCACGGATGGAATACATCCCATGTTCACTACAATATAGGAGGTACTGGGCACCTCCTGCCCTTTTCACACCTCCTGCCGGGCTGGTGATGCCCGAAAAGATAGGCCAAAGACAAAACCCGATAGACTGGTGTCTATTGAGCAGGTATTTGTTTATTACAGCGCTGGTGGTGAGGGGGATATTTCCACCTAACTCACCCACCTTTGTCATGTGTCGTGGCTTATTTATACAGTAGGTACTGCTGAATATCATTATGTCATTACAACATCATCACATAGGTGCCGGAAATAATTTACATATTTTTATGGCATGGCTATAAATAGTTCTTTTTCACTGCGCTTGTGCCTCCCCAATTTAGGTGGTCTTGAGGGTCTTCACTGAGGAAGGCTCAAGGTCTTCCTCGCATTTGAACTTTTCAACTTTGTCTTCAGAGCATGCGCAGTTATGGTGAAATAGTCCTTTACTGGATCCAACCGGTCTGAATTATTTCACTTTGTGGATAATTGGCTTTATCTCTGCCAGCTTTTCATCAGTTCGTCCTGTAGCTTTTTAGTATATCTATACTTGACTAATTTATAGCTTTACTTGTCTATCTTGAAACTATYCACCTGGTGAGTTTCTGCTTATTTAAGCACTAAGCAACTAATTAATTACATATTGACTATTACATTGTATAAAAAGTTGTAATATAGGTATAAAAAGCTAATTCGGGTTATATAGGTATATAGGTATTTTCAGGTTATATATAGGTATATTTAGGTTATATAGGTATAAAAAAAAGTTACAATTCAGATAGAAAGTTATAATTCAGGTTATATAAGCATCTTGTAACTTTGACACAGGCTATACAGACATCACTGGCTCGGACTCAGCCACTCCAAAAAAACTGCCCGGGCCAAGCCAGAACCTATGCTTCCCCAGGCGAACACAAAAACCCTCTGGAGAGGGGCTTGTTCCTCCCTACCAAACAAACCACACACACACACACCCCCACCCCACCAGCCGAGCTGGGCTGGGCCAAGCAAAAGCCAAAAAGGGGAGGAAAATCTAGGAAAAAGATCAAAGCTGCACCACGTGGGCCGCGAACCTGCACCACCCTGGGAAAAACTTAAACAGACAAACAAACAAACAAAATTGCTAGCAAACAATTACCAGAAAGATCTGCTTTTTTATTTTACCTCTGGTATGCTTGGGCGTCTTAAGACCTCAGAACCCCTGCACGGGCTGTGGGAAACCCTCCAGAAGTTTGAATCTGCCAGCAAAAATGAAGAGTTCCTCACAAATTGCCCAAAGAAGTCACAAGGTCCCAGTCCCGTCTGGGGGGGTCACAAGAACTGTTGCCTAAAACAGAGGAAATAAAACTTTGTAACAGTATTAGAATAGTAAGATAAAAAAGCAGATCCTTTATTGAAAGATTTCAAGGTGCATAATGTAGCTATATGCATGCCTGGCATTGGGTTTCTACAATTTTTATAAGTTTAACAACTTAGCATATCTAACAAATATGGTCCGATTAAAAGAGCAGTAAATTAGGTCATCTAGCCCCTGGGTTCTGCCCCATTGGCATCAGTCCAGGGGGCTTCTTTGCCCTATTTCTTGTTTATGTCTTCTCAGATTCTGGTTACAAAAACAAAATATTCTCTCCTTGACAGTAAGACCAAACAGTATTTCAGGAATGTGTGAGAAGGTGAGCTTATTGTTCTAAAATCTAAGAGAAAGGGTACTAGGAGCTATATAACTATGCAATAGTAGTCTACAGAGCTGTGAATATATGAAAAATGTATAAAAAGAAAAATCTTAAGGTATCACCCCTTCTCCCTAGCTGGAGGATGTCGAGCTCTGATGTTGGGGCCTCTGGTTCACACTGGTGCTACATGGGGACTTCTCTCCCTCCTCTCCTCTTTGAGACTCTTAACTATAGCAGAGATGTGTCTTCATCAGGCCACTGACCATGATCTCATAATTCCTGAGTTTGCTGGCTATAGAACCCACTGTTTCTTGGTTGTTCTCGACATTCATTGTTGCCATGAAGCTGGAGTATTCGGGTGGCCCTAGATGTACCAGGCTCCAGCCCATTTGCAGTGTGCACCTGACCTTGTCAGGATCGTTATAGTGTTGTCCATCCCTTCCAGAAAGTATCTCTAAATACCGCCATTTCTCTCATGCGTTGGATCCCTTCCTCCATGGTCTTCCAGGGCATTCTGTGATGGTGCTCCTGCAGTCTGTCTCTGTGAATAAACCTCTCTTACACTCATTATAAGCCACTCACAGAGAAAAGAAGGGACCTTGGCTCCCTCACAAACATCTGATCAATACCCGCCCGCATCCTGGGTCAGGGATCCCAAATACCTTGCTTCGCCACTATCCAGTTGCACGCCTGGACCCTTAAGGTCCCAAACTCGAGCCAACCAAGTTGAAAAAGCCTTGCACTCCTGTTGCACAATGTCTTCTCACAGATTGCAGAGACTGTCATGTGGCAGGGACTCAGTGATGATTTCAGGCTCCGGTTTCTCTGTTGGTTGTGAGGGCCCTGGTACCTCATCATCATTAACTGGGCGAACTGATTTGGTTTTATACTTCCTCCTCTGCACAGGGGAGACTGCTGCTGGCTGTGGCTGCCCTTGTGGTTTAGCTGGAACCTGGACAGTTGTAATGTCTCTTGGTTCCACTGCTGTGCCATCAACCTTTCCCTCTGACTGCAGGTGGTGCTGTAGTGCTAAGACCATTGTGCGGTGAGTGTTAGCCAAGGTCTAACACATTGCAGTGCGTTGGCTGCCTCCAGAATTTACAGAATGATGTTCTTTCAAGCACTCAGCAATCTTACTGGGGATATGCATTTGGTCGGGGGAAGCTTCCAAACAACTGGGGGAGAGTATTCCTTCAGCACTCAGCCTATCTCCTCCCATAGCCCCATCCACTCTGAGTGATTCATTTCTAAGGTGGACTGTTGGGCAGTGATAGGCTGTTGGGCAGTGTCCCTGGCCCCTGTGGCATGCTCCTGGGCAGTATTCCTAGTCTCCAGGGTAGATCTCAGGGTAGTTACCCAAGGCAACCTCACCCTGTCTCTAAATGCTCAATAGACCATATTGAATAAACATCAGAAACAGCAGCCACTGTACGATATCGTTAGCATCTAGAGAAAATTTGAACTCCTCAAAAGCTGTTGGGGTAGGCCCAAAGAAGTGGGTGAAGGACTGGGAGAAAACTCCCCCATGTTGCTTCTTCACAATAGGTACCATTATTAAGGAAACCCCAAAGATATTAATTTAGTCTGTGATAGCGATATAGCCATGTGCCCACATTCCAGAGGAAGTTTACAAGCATTGAATTCCTCACCTTATTGACCCATTCTGCAAACTGGATAACAGCCACAATAGCCTTAGTCATAGGACCCATGTTTAGGTAAGGAGCTGCAAATGGAAAAAAACGTAGCCATGATCATGTGCCAACCAAACCAGGGTAGGCTAGACCACATGGTGCTGCCTAACAAGGTTCCTATATCCAATACACAAGTGGCTTACCCAAGAACTGTTATTCTCTTTTCACCCTTTCCTCTCGATGCCCTCAAGCCCCACATTGGGTGCCAATTAATGTCTTGGTTTAAAAGACAGGTGTCTGCCAAGGAAGGCAGGAACCTTCCTGGAATGGAAAGATTACCCCCTCCCTCCAAATTATTATAACTTTGAAATTACGGGGCTTCCACACAAAGAAATAATTCCCTTTTCCTGGGAAAAGGAATAACAGTTCTTTACTAGGATATATAAAAAACAAGACAGACAAACGACAGCAATGACAGCAACGACAGCAACAACAAAAAACCCCAGAAACCCAATAACAGCCTTTTCATGCCCATGAAGCAAGTTCCCTTTTGGTGTAGTTATGACCACAACCAGCAGGGGGCGGTAGCGGGCCCAGCGAGGAGATGGCTGCAGTGACTCGCAGCTGGCAGAGGGCGCTGGCGGGCCCTGGTGAGGCAGGGCAGGTGCAATGATGGCTGCAGGGGGCACTCTGGCGACCTTTCATGTGGCAATGTCGGCTCAGGCAAGAGGGAAGGCGGGAGACAGCTTCCCTTGCAAAACTCACAGGGACCAGCCGGTGTCAGTACCACTCCAGGTGGCGAGCGGGACTGCATCAGCAACCTCGGAGCAGGAGCAGCGGCAGGAAGAGGAACAGCGGGGATGGGTAGATCTCATCGGGCAGCAAGTTACAACATAGCACTCTACCTGAGCTGTGGTAGGAATAACAGAGACAAGCAGATCCAATCAGGCAGCAAGTCACAACATAGCAGTGTTCTTGGGAAAAACTGGCACTCGTTCCCCATACCACATATGACTGCTTTCCCCGACTGCCAAGCCGAAAAAAGGGCAGAGCTCAGCCCCGGCCCCTCCAAGCCATGTCTTGGAATTCCCCCCACCTCTGGTGGTATTACCCACAACTCTTGAGAACAACCCCCCAGCCAGAGAGCTCACTCCCCTCCCAAAACTCCCAAACTCTCGAGCCTCTGGCTGAATGATTATCCTGGAATGTGGGAATGATTTGCCATGTTCTTTTGTTTCTTAATTACCCTCATTTGTTTCCTAGACAAGTGTCAAGGGTTAACCTGGAGGCAAACTCCAGATCCCCACGCTTAGTTCTTCAGAGGAGACGAGACAGCAAAAACAGGCTGCAAACTTGRAAAATGATTACATAATTTATTTACTAACTCTACTAAGAATAGAAAGAATAAAAAATAATAAAAACATTAAGGCATAATGTACAAATATCATTCTCCTCCCAATACATTCCAATCCTCACTGATCACGCAAAGGACATAAACATGAGATTCTGATCTTATGATTAAGAGTTCTTATTGCCACTTTATGGGGTAAAGAGAGTTCTTTCTGTAGTGTAGTGGGATCCATCCCATGGAAGACAGTTCCCTAAGAAGTATCTTCAGTGTGGTTCCAAACCTTCCAGAAACACCACAGCTCGCCCTGGTTTTTGCAGTGGTGTATCCTCTCTCCCACAATACTCTCGGCAGTTTGTGGGTCGCAAGAAAAGTCTGTTGGGGTTAAACATTTTAAGAGTAAGTCATTCCAGCCTAAAGGCACTAAAGGTACAGTCCCCTGCTTTACTCATAATCTCCAGAGGCTGCAAATTTCACCTGCACACAACATAAAAATGTTCTTATTTTAGGCTGTTGAATTTCAAACTCCCCATGGCTCATCTGTGGTTTATAGAGAAATTTAGTTTGGCATTATTCCAGATCACACAGCACAGCTCACAGAAAAAAAAAGGTGAATGCTTTTAAAGATGGCTTCTCTGGCACTTCCTGCCACTCCTTGTCTTCTCTTCTGTTSGGCTGCTGGTCTCCRTATTTAGCTCCTCCACGTGACTGCTTTCCTTTCTCTCTAGCTTAGAGAAGAGGTTAATATTTGCAGAAAATGCCTACAAAAGTATTTATAACAGTTTACATGCTCCCATAAGATAATGCAGCTGTATGAGGCTTGCTTTCCTGGGCCCAAGGCTCCTTCCCCCTGTATGCTTCTCTNCTCTAGCTTAGAGAAGAGGTTAATATTTGCAGAAAATGCCTACAGAAGTATTTATAACAGTTTACATGCTCCCATAAGATAATGCAGCTGTATGAGGCTTGCTTCCCGGGCCCAAGGCTCCTTCCCCCCCGTATGCTTCTCTGCACTGGCAGACATCCAAATTTTAATAAGCCTTTTGGCTGCTAATTAAATACTGCACTTTGCTTATCTGTGACAGCAAGGTCACCCTTTGATCTCACCAATCCACCTCCGAAAGGGGTTTTTTTTCTCTACAACTTTCAGTTTCTCTGCACGGCGTAGCTTGGCTTCTCTCGGCTTCTCTTGGCTTGGCTGCTTTTCTGTTTGCTCTTGGTCCAGATGGCAATAGACCAGCTCCTCTCGGGTCCAAAACAGCATGGGACCGGTGGGGGTGAGGCCGGGGCCCCCACTGGCCCCCCGGGCCGTGGGCCCCTGGCCCGGGGGTCAGGGGAGAGGCCACTGCTGCTCAGCAGCAGGGAGCAAGGGAGGAAGTGAGAGCAAGTGCTGCGTCACATCCTAGATGGTTTTTTATAACACTCCTTTCACAGAGATGTCACAGGAACACTAAGTGGTCTATATAACTGTCCTTCACATGTTCCAACCAACCAGATCTCTTACACTGGGTCAAACCATGATAACAAGACTCTCCTCTCACAGTCTTCCTTTCAGATGGGATAAAAATTCCCTGAAAAACCCAAACTCACAACATGCCCCTGTATAACTTGATGGCAATAGGGTATGCTGTTCACCACTATCTACTAGAGACTTGTACTGCTGTGGGGCTGATGTACCATGCCATTGAATCCACATAGTTCAGTAAACCCAGTTATCCCTCTCCTCCATCTGGCTGGAGGCAGGGCCCCTCTAATACTGATCACAGGATTCTCCACTTACTTGTAGAAATGGATTAGAACTGCTTTCCGTAGAACCCAAAGTAAAATCAGCCCTTCCATTCTTCTTGGGAAACTGTGCACTGAAGACTGGAACAGCAACTTTCCTGGAAGAACCCCCATTTGTGATTGTTTTTCCTTGCAATTCATATACCCATGCCTCTAGGGTCGAGGTAGATTTTCCATCCCACTCCCCCATGTCCTCTTTGTTGTCCTGCTGGTAAAATCACAAGGTATCTCATAGTGTGTACCCTCTATATCCTCTCTCTTGAGCAAAACAATGCTTACTGTTTATAGCTGAAATACTGGTACATACAGGTGGAAAGTAGGACCTATCCTCTTTTTCTTACTAGAACTTCCATGTCAGTTTATTGGACAGTTTCTCTGCAGATGAGATGAGGAACGAAGAAGTACTGTCTTCATATTCCTGCAGTTTTTGAACTGCTTCATCCACTGCTGGTGGTGCATCATCTTTCCAGCTTGTTGTTGCCAATTGGTTGTCAAGTGCTGATGGTGCACTATGTACAAATTTCTGCCACATGGATCTGTAGGCATTGGAGTTCGTCTAGATCTGTGGGTGACTGGTGTTCAGGTCATAATAAATCATCTCTCTCACAGCTATTTCCCTCAAGTATTGGATACCTTTTCTAGGAAACATGTAATATTTTCCTTGTAGGGATACTTTTCCCTCATGCTTGACAGGAGTCGCCTCCAGAGGCTAAGGACTTAGGTAATTTTTCCAACTGCTTTGTCTATGCCTGCTTTGTTAGCAAGTCATCCCAGATGCTTGGCTTCCCTACCCTCTAATTCTAAACTGCTAGCCCCATTATCCCAACATCAGAGCAGCCAAGTGGTAATGTGCTCACTAGGATGATGGTTGAAATCTTTTCATATCTACCACAGCTCACTCAGGGATAGGGATAGAGTGGCTGTTACCTCTTGTTCTGTCTCTTCCTCCTGTTCCTGTGATGGCCCTGCTTCATCCTCCTTATCCCTCTTGTCCTGCTTTACAGGACGTGTACACTTCGCTGGGTTAAAAACTGACTGGATGGCCACATCCAGAGATTGGTGGTGAATGGAGTTACATCCAGTTGGTGGCTAGTCACCAGTGGTGTCTCCCAGGGCTCAGTGTTGGGGCCAGGCCTGTTTAGTATGTTTATTGATGATCTGGAGGAAGGGATTGAGTACCTTGTAGCTCTTGTTCAAGGCAAAGGCTCTCCTTCTTGGTTTTCTTTTTTTTTTCTAAGGGGGTTGCTCCGGGCAGTTTTTTTTCTGAAAGGCTGTGTTTCACAGTCCTGGACTGCCTCAGGGCAAGTTCTGCAAGTGCCTAACTGCGGCTGTGGCATCATGCCAAGAAGAGCGGAGTGGCCTTGCTCCGTGCAGTCACTCCAGCTTGCCAGCAGCACCCAGCCGAAGTGAGAAGGCACAGAGTCCAAGTCGCCCCAGCCAGCTGCCTGCCATCTTCTGCTGAGGAAGGCGAAGTCCCTCCATGAGTTCTAGCACTTGACCAAGTACCAGACACCAGAGTGTGCCAGCTGCCTTCACTGACAGAGCTGCTGCTGCTGGAGAGATGGGAGTAGGGGGAAGGGCTGCAGCCATTTTCCCTTTGTCTCCTTACATGCGGTCACCCGTGGAGGGCACCATCTTGGGGGGGTTACTCTCGAATTTTTAGTTTGTCTTTGTTCCCAAGGAGTCCATAAGATTTCAACAACTTTGTAATTAGTGACTATTACTGTTATTTTTTGCCTGTTGCTGTTTTGTTTTTTTAGTAAACTGTTATTTTTTCTGTTATATCTACTCGTATTCATCTCCTTGTTGGTGGAAAGGGATTGGTTAAACTAAAGGAGAGGTAACTCATTTTAGAGTGTCCATCTCCTTGACTTGTCTTAAACCAAGAAATTAGGCCACACCTCAAATATTGTGTTCAGTTTTGGGCCCCTCAATATCAGAAAGTCATTGAGGTACTGGAGCATGTCCAAAGAAAGGCAACAAAGTTGGTGAAGGTTCTGGAGCACAAGTCCTATGAGGAGTGGCTGAGGGAACTAGGGTTGTTTAATCTGGAGAAATGGAGGGTCAGGCAGGACCTCATTTCTCTCTACAACTACCTGAAAGGAGGTTTTAGACAGGTGGGTGTTGTCTCTTCTCTCAGGTAACCAGCGATGCGACAAAAGGAAATGGGTCAGTGACTCCTTTCACTTCCATTCACACTTCTGTCTTGGTTTGAAGGACAGGTGTCTGTCAAGGAAGGTGGGAAACCTCCCTTGAGCACAGGAATGACCCCCCTCCCTCCTCCAAATTACTTTCCCTTTGAAATTACGGGGCTCTCAGGCAAAGATATGGTAAAAAGAATAACAGTTCTTTACTAGGGTTATATAACTATATATATATATATATAAAAAACAAGATGGTTAAACGGCAACTATAAGAGAACAGACAAACTCCTTATCAGTTCCTTGTGTGTTGTTGGGAAAATCCTCCGTTGGGGCAGAGAGGCTGCGGTGACTTCCCCGCGGCTGCAGGGGGCGCTGTGGCGCGAGCGCGATGACCCTCACGTGGCAATGGCAGCTCCAGCGAACGGGAAAGGGGAGGGGTCACCCCCGGCGCGAACCCACGGGGCAGCAGCCCGGCTCCACCAACCTCGGCAGCGGGCAGTGAGCAGCGCAGGCAGGCAGGGTTGACTGGGGAGCGATGGACCTCAGTATCACTCACTGGCAGACCAGCAGAAGGCAGGAAAAAGCAGAGACGAGCAGCTCCAGGTGGAGGTTGGTTACAGCGTAACTCTGAACCCTGTGCCGCTGCGGGACCCTCAGAGATGTCACAGTGTATCCGTGCTCTGGAGCTAGCCGGCGGAGGCGTCACAGTGTAGCAGTGTTCTCGGAGCGAAAACCGGCACTCGCTGCAGACACGACCGCTCTCACCGAACACAGAGCGGGGAGTGAGGCAAGCCCCGGTCTCCACCCACCTCTCGCCCAAGCCTCGGGCAGTTCTCTTGAGATGCTCCAGCCTCTGGGGAAACATCCCCCTTGTCAGTATTTCCAAGTCTTTGGTTTTCTTTAATTTAGGGAATTGTCCTGGCTTCTGGGCTGGGCAAGTGGTCTCTTTTGTCCTTAAGTATCGTCCATTCTGGGTCATTAACATGGAATGCAGCTGAACAGATAACTCCCTCTTGTTCTTAAGTATCGCCCATCAATTCCTGGCCAGCCCCTCCCCAACTACACAGCCTCCCTGGTACCCCAGGGGAAAGGAAACAAATTTTCATTTCTTTTTTCTAACCCATAACAACTTCTTAGTCCAGTGTCCTTCCTCAGTGAAGTTCAGCATTTCACATATTCCTTGCTCAACATAGGAAGTGTTAGACAATTCTACAATAACCTGAACAAATATACATATACTATATAATAGTCTGGTTGCCTCAGGGGAATCAAAGGTGTAATGAAACTCAAATTGTTCCTACCTACTCAGCATATTACTCCAGTCGGGAATTTTATACCTTACCCTGAGAAGGTAGGAAGAGGTGAACCAAACTGATTTCATAATCATATGAAAATTCAGGTTACATTCAGGGAGAAATCTTTTCCACCCACTATGACAAGCAGAGTGAAGACAAGCATTCTAAAGAAATACTCATGGAAAACTCATATATACTGCAAAAGTATTGAGACAAAACATATATAGATATTAATCAAAACAATTGAAAACTATCAAATTATCTAGTACCTTAACAATACTGATCAAGATTTTTAACAATATATAAACAAACTTAAGTAGAATAGTGGTCCGTCCTTCTGAGACCTTTTAGAAAAAATGGTTTTTGTCAGATTTACACATCTTGTTATATCCTATTTTGCAAATTTGGATTAGAATCCATGTACCAACCATTACTCTCAGAACTACGATAATTATGCCAATCAATTTTCTTATAGTCACATTTAAATTTGGAATCCATGATGTTATCCAATCAACTATATCTTCCCCTTTATTTTTTTGTATCTCATGAAAGATTCTGGCGTTCTTTCTAATTTCTTGCAAATCAGTCTGTATTCTTAGAGTCTGATCTATGTATACACAGCAACTGGTGTTGATAACTGTGCACACACCACCTTTGGAAGACAAAAGCAAATCCAAAGCCATTCGATTTTGTTTAACTACCTTTGAAAGGCTGGTAACTTCTTGTTGCAAGGCACTGATTGCATCCTTTGTCTGATTTTCTATTTGTTTGGTAACTCCGGATATGTTCACTATAGCCTTTTCCAATTCAGGCACTCCTTACCTTGATATGAATCCTCTCATAAACTTGTGGAATCCAGAGGCTATCTCAACTAAGGAATTTAAATTTTGTTTGTGTCTTGTTATAAAAGATTGCAGATGTCCTCTGGGGAATTCTGATTTATCAATAATATCTGTTTCTGGCACTATAGTTCCAATGGTGCATATTCTTTGCCATTTAGGGGGTAGAGGTTTTCTAGCTTGATTTCCACAAAGCCAGTAATATCCCATATTGTCTGGAATCGGCCACCAATGTGTGTCTAAAATGCCTATTCCTGTTACATCCAAATATGAGCAACACTTGGGATAATCCCCTACCATTATTCCTTGGTTACACTCAGGTAACTCCATTTTTTGGTGTGAAGCTACTCCTGGTCCCTTTAGGCATCTATGAACACAGGAGGTCTCAATGCCTGCTATTTCTACTGTCAGGATTTGTTGATCTATGGAGATTTGGACTGTCTTTCCTTCCAGAAGGAGCATCACTCCGGCTGGAGGAAGACCATTGGAAAATATGCTTGGTGTTGAAATTCCTATCATCCGAATACTTTCATCTGAATGAGTGGGAAACTGAGAACAAATCCAGCAGTTACTGCAGTTTGTTATCAGTGTCACAGCTTGCATTAGCTTTACGTGTGAATTTCTCTTCCAAGGGTCAGGTAGCTTTGGTTCTATGTGTGTTATATTAGACTGGCCCTTAGGAAACACAACATTGCTCTCTTTTCTTTCTTTTACAATCATTAGTTGCAAGGTTTTTTTGGGATGACTGACCAATGCAGGTGTGAGCAGCCATGCTGCAGTATGGAAAACATTGACCTGTAAACATAAAAGGTAAACCATACAATGATTGTCATTTCAGAGTTTCTGATTCTGTTGCAGCTTTAGGTACAGATTTATTAGTTACTGCATTATCCAGTGTGGTCCCTCTGTATCCAGAACTGCCTTTATTCGCTTATAGGAGTCCAGGAGTCTCCATCAGTAGTTTTCACAGCCGTGTAGGTAGTCAACACTCTTTCCCATTGCTGCTTGAACGGCTTCTTGTCTCACGTCCAGATACACACCCAGTTTTCTGTCTGGTGAAGATATACTTGTGATGCCTAATATCTTTGGAAAATAAAGGCTGAGGCCGAAATAAGAGGGTAAAAAGTAAAAATTTGTTAAAGGATTTGGAGAAAGCAAAGCTTTCCCAGGGATAACCCCAGGACCCCCACTGCGCAGGCTTTGGGCCCAATCCTGCCGAGCGGGGTTCCAGCAAGTGTAAGTTATACAAAGGTAAAAAGGGTACAAAAAGGGTAAAAAAGTCTGTGAAGGTGTTCGTGCTTCTACTATTATAGGGGTAACATAGTTTTGAAATATTCTCCAATGAAAAGCAGAATTTTGTCACACTATTCCTTGTGGCAAGTTTCTATTGGAGGTTCTCTGCTTACTTCAATAGCTTATTGAGTCCAACTCTGGAATGCTTAAAGGCTGATAACTTGGTTCTGTTTTGTCTATAGGAAAGGGATACAAGGTTACAGGATAGAGGTTATAGGATTATAGGGGTACTAATATATAAAAGTATAAAACTAAAATACTACTAATCTAAAAAGCATAAAACCAAAAAAATCTCTCTGGCATCACTTGAACATCCAAGGTTATTAGAGAAACTAAAACAACAGAACTTTGGCAATGACAAAGGGTTTTTTCCACAGAGAGTTAGGGCAGCAATTTCGTCTCTGGCCTCTAGTTGCAAACAAAGTGCTATACTCACCACCACCTGACGATGGCAGTGTAGGAGCAGGTTGCAAAAGCATTAGATGTCTTCAGAGGTCCAATATAATCTATTTGCCCAGTGGACCAGAGTATTTTGTTACTTTTGATATGTAAAAGCAGTGCCAGGCCTGGATGACTTTATTCAAGTCTCAATTGGCACTGGGGACACTGTGAGGGAATGTCTTTACATGTCTTCCTTGTCAATGGCCAGCCTCTATTTTGTGCTGCAAAAATTAGAGCTTCTTGCCCAGTATGCCCTAATTTACAATGTAACCACTCACCCAATTGATACCAAAATTGTGGATCTTCCAACTGATCAATTTTTATCTTTTTAATTTTTGTGAGCTTATCCACCTTGTTGTTCCAATAAGTCTGTAAAGCTTGGTCATTTGCATGAGCTTTGACCCATCCTATGTAGATTTGTTGGGATTGAACCTGTGACAATAACTATTTCCAATCTTCCTTCTGCCAAACCTCTTTTCCATTTCCTTGCCAATCTAATGCTTCCCACTGACACAACCACTGTGGCACCAGCCCAGACTGCATAAGAATCAACATACACTGTCGTTACTTTCTCTTTTACTGCCAGCAATACAGCCTTTAACTCTCCCACCTGTGCACTTCCTATTCCTCCTTCTACTACTTCCATTCCTGTTTCAACGTTAAGAGCAACTGCTCTGTGCTTCCATTTACCATCAATGCATTTGGCTGAGGCATAAGTGAACCAGACATCTTTAACATCAGAGTCTGAAGTGAATGCAGAAGTATCCAGTATAGGACTAGGTTTATATGACTGTTGCAAAACTGACATTACTGGAGTCACAGCTATCTGTAATTTTGTAGGTTTTGTTGGTCCTTCAGTGACATCCATTTGATCTGTGACACCTGAGATATATGCATACCATTTGTGAACTGTCGGTCTTTGTGCAATTCCTTTTCTTAATACTGGATAACAGATTGAAAGGTCCTTGGATTTTTACAGGCTGCCGCTGTTGAATTTTTTCTACTTGTTTGAGAGCTCGAGTGAGATAATAATCTCTTTTCCCAATCAGTGTCTCTCTTTTCAGTATCCTTTAATGCTGCAGAACTGAATCCTAATGGTCGTTTTGGTCCGTGAGGCCCTTACTGAAACATATTACAGTAAGTTCCATGTTCAGCAAAACCCCATTCAGCTATTATAGGATCACTGGGATGAACTGGCCCGTGATTGATATGGTTTCAACTCTTCTATCAGTGTTTGCAAAGCCTGTTTTTGACTGTCAAGCCATTCCCAGTTTTGGTTTTTCCTCATTCATGTGTACAAGGGTCTTGCTATTATAGAAAATCCAGGAACATGATTTCTCCAGTATCCCAAAGTACCCATGCTCTTTTGAAGTTCCTTTTTAGTAGTGGGGGTAGATATAGCATCTAATTTTGTAATGGTTTCATCTGGAAATATAGCTTGGCCTGCTGCCCACCAGGTTCTCGGGAATTTCACCTCTCTAGAGGGACCTTGGCACTTAGCTGAAGGCACTTCTATCCCCTCATCATTTAATCTATTCTATATATCCTGTGCTGTTGTTGTTTCCTTAAAGCAGCTCTGGGTATTCCTAATGCCAAAGCCATTCTCCACAATTCATTCCTCTGCTCTTGGAGAAGGCTAGGTTGGTTAGGTTTTTCTTTTCTCTCGGGTGGATTATGTTTAATAATTCTCCCCTGTCTCTCAGGGGGTTTCCATATTTCACTAATTGGGTTCTTTTCCTGGTTTTCCCAGCCTATTTCTCTCACATAGTTTACTATATCATGCAGGAGTTCTGTCCATATAGGAACAGGTCTCCTTGGGGCTTGTGGGTCCTGCAAAGCTTCATTATGCATCACATCTCTTTCGATTTTGTCTCATCTTCCCACCAAATAATTTTTTAGCATAGTTGGAGCTTGTCCTGGTTTGAAAGACAGGTGTCTGACAAGGAAGGCAGGAAATCCTCCTGGAATAGAGGATGACCCCTCTCCCTCCTCCGAATTACCATACCCTTGAAATTACGGGGCTCTCGGGCAAAGATGTGCTAAAAAGAAAAACAGTTCTTTACTAGGATTATATACATATATGTATATAACAAGACAGATAAACGGCAATAATAAGAGAACAGATAAACCCCATAACAGTCTGTTGTCTGTCATTGGGCAATTCTCTGTTGGGGCAGAGAGGCTGCGGTGACTCCCCCACAGCTGCAGTGGGCGCTGTGGCAATGGCGGCTCCGGCGAGCAGGAGAGGGAGAGGGGAGATGGCTCCTAGTGCAAACCCAAGGGGCAGC
Organism: Amblyornis subalaris; assembly: GCA_018881555.1. Taxonomy (NCBI): domain Eukaryota; kingdom Metazoa; phylum Chordata; class Aves; order Passeriformes; family Ptilonorhynchidae; genus Amblyornis; species Amblyornis subalaris. The sequence goes on from JACAXG010000692.1 coordinate 16,798, forward strand.
AGCCCGGCTCAGCACCAACCTCGGCAGCGGGCAGCAAGCAGCGCAGGCAGGCAGGGTTGACTAGGGAGTGATGGACCTCGGTATCACCCACCGAGGGGCCAGCAGAAGGGAGGAACAGCAGAAACAAGTAGACCCCGGCGCTGACTCACGTGGAGCAGAAAACCCAGGCTGGTGGACGAGACGGCAGAGGCGAGCAGCTCCGGGCGGCGACAGTTACAGCGTAACTCTGTACCCTGTGCTGTGGCAGGACCCTCGTGGAGATGTCACAGTGTATCCGTGCTCTGGAGTCAGCCGGTGGAGGCGTCGCAGTGTAGCAGTGTTCCCGGAGCAAACCCGGCACTCGCTGCAGACACGACTGTCTGAGCTGAACGCCGAGCCGAGAAGAACAGTGAGCCCGGTCTCCACCCCCCTCTCGTCAAAGTCTTGAAAAGTCCCCCTTCACCTCTCGCGATGATAAGCTCCAGCCTCTGGGGAAACAACCCCCTTGCCAACATTTCCAGCTCTTGTTTTTTAATTGGGGAAATTGTCCTGGCATCTGGGTTGGGCAAGCGATCCCTTTTATCCTTAAGTATCGCCCATTCTGGGTGATCAGTGTGGAATGCGGGTGGGCAGACAACTTTCTTTGTTCTTAAGTATCGCTCATTAGTTCCCGGCCAGCCCCTCCCCACCTACAGTCTCCCTGCTACATGGGGAAAGAAAGTAAATTTTCATTTGTGGAACCCATAACACATATCCTCACTCCCACTCTGGCTGGAATTACAACTGTACCCCAACCTTTGTTTTGATCTCTTCTTAAATATGTTATCGCAGAGGTGTTTCCACCATCTCTAATTGGCCCAGCCTTGGCCGGCGGCACGTCCATCCTCAGAGCCATCAGGGATTGGCTCTGCCAGACATGGTGGAAGCTTCTAGCAGCTTCTTGCAGAAGCCACCTCTGTGGCCCCCCCACTACCAAGAACCAGGCCATGCAAAACTAACACATATGTGTTTGTCTTTTCCCATGGGAGGAGAAATCCACACTGCCTTCCCCAGCCACTTCCGTATGTGCAGTACAGGGACCTTATCTCCTCCCACAGTATGTAGGGGTTTTGTTTGGGCAGGACCAGGGTGGTTAGCAGATCCTCTGGTGTTAACTGGTCAAGTGGCTTCTGCTAAATTTGCATCCCAGTGTTTGTATGTCCCATTCCCCAACACTCTCAACATAGTCTTTAACAGTCCATTATACCTCTCGATCTTTCTAGAGGCTTGTGGGTGATAGGAAATGTGATACACCCACTCAATGTGGTGTTTCTTGGCACAGGAGTTTATGAGGTTATTTTGGAAATGAGTCCCATTGTCTGATTCAACTCTTTCTCAGGTACTATGTCTCCACATGTCTTCCACCCCACTCCCTCATGTCCTCCCCCTGGTCATGCAGAACGAACCAGAGTACACCATGTGGCATGTGCCTGGGGCTTCCTTTTCCTCTGACTGGGGCAGGAGGGGACTGACTTCTTGGGGTTCCCTTGACAGTCAAGGAGCTGGCCTCTAGGAATGAGGAAGGACAGAGATTTTCTTCAAAGTTTTAAAGCCAAAAAGACACTCTCTATACAGTTGTATCCATATCCGGGCAATACATTGTTGCCAAGATGTTAAAATATGATGCAGGGGCACTTTGAATCACCTTCCTCCACATGGCCCATGTGCACAGGACATCCTCTGGATCTTTAGAGACCTCATCATTGTCTAGATCACTGTAGATGACTTTCATCACTGCTTATTCTCCCGGGTACTGGATATCTTCATCTATGGTAGTCCACTTTGCTGAGGAGTTCACAAAATCTTCCTTGAATGGATATCTTGCCCTCACGCTTGAGAGGAGCTGTCTCCAGAGACTGCAAATTGCTGCCTCTTTTCCAATTCCTCTCTCAATTCCCTGGTTTCTAGGAAGGGATCCCAGCTGTTTGGCTTCCTGACCTTCCAATTGCTGACTGTTGGCCTCATTATCCCAGCATTGGAGCAGTTAGGCAACAATCTGCTCATCTGGCTGGCAGCTGTAATCTTTCCACATATCTTGAAGTTCTGATGAAGTCAGGGACCAGGTAGTTTCCGCTTCCTGTCTGAATTCTCATACTCCTTCATCCAATTTCTTTGCCAAAGGACCATCTTCTTGATCAAACCCTTCCTCTTCTTCCACCTCCCTTACTAATCAATGATATGGACCCATTGATCTCCTTGTCCACTCTTTCAGTACTGGGACAATTACTGCAGCTGTTGTTGTTTGAGTCCCTATCTCTACTATCATGTCCTCAGATGTAGTTTTCACCCTAGTCTCAGTCAAGGTATTCTCTGAGGTGTTTTGGGTCTCTGCAGTTCTCTGATAATACTAAATTGTGAACTGATAGGCACAGGCCAAGCTCCAGTACAGTGGTGGGCTGGTTTTGGCTGGGGTAGAGTTAATTTTCTTCACGGTAGCAAGTATGGGGCTATGTTTTGGATGTGTGCTGGATACGGTGTTGATAATAGAGATGGTGTTGATAATAGATATTTTCCTTATTTCTGAGCAGTGCTTACACAAAGTCAAGGCCTTTTTTGCTTCTCACACCACCCCACCAGTGAGTAAGCTGGAGGTGCACAAGAAGCTGGGAGGGGACAGACAGGACAGCTGACCCCAATTGACAAAAGGGATATTTCATACCATATTGTCGTGGTTTGACACTGGCCAAATGCCAGACGCCCACAAAAATCCCACTCACTCTCCTCTACTCTGCAACTGGACAGAGGAGAGAAAAATTTAACAAAGGGTTAATGAGTTGAGATAAGGACCAGGAGAAGACACTTCAAGGGCAAAACAGGCTCAGCTTAATGATATAAGGTGATTTTATTACTAATAAGAGTTTTTGGCATAGTTGTATTTTTTCCCAAGATCGGAGTAGGAGAATGAGAAGTAAAAATAAGCCCTTAAAACACCCTTGTCTCCCCCCAACCCCTCCCTCCTTCCCACCAACGGTGCAGGGAGACGGGGTGGGGGGTTTGATCAGTTCATCACCCAAGATGATCTTTCCGCTGCTCAGGGAGAGGAGTCGTTTCCCTGCTGCACCGTGGGGTCCCTCTCACGGGAGACAGTTCTCTGTGAACTTCCCCAGTGTGGGTCCACTCTCACGAGCAGCAGTACTCCCAAAACTGCTGCAGCGTGAGTCCATCCCACGGGCAGACAGTCCTCCCAAAACTGCTGCAGTGTGGGTCACTCTGCCACGGGGTGCAGTCCTCCAAGGACGGCTGCTCCAGCCTGGAAGCAAGGCCTCTCTCTCCACTGGGACTTCCTCTGGATCACAGTGTCCTGGTATCCACCCGCTCCGGTGTGGGCACCTCCCCCATAGGCTGCAAGTGGATCTCTGCATCCCCCGTGGACCCCCATGGGCTGCAGGGGGACAACCTGCTTCACCATGGTCCTCACCACAGGCTGCAGGGACATCTCGGCTCGGGCGCCTGGAGCACCTCCTCCCCCTCCTTCTGCACTGACCTTGGTGCCTCCATTGTTGTTTCTCTCATATATTCTCACTCCTACTCCTCTCTAGTTGGAAAATTACAGCTGCGCCACAAACTTTGTTATTTCTTCTTAAATATGTTATCACAGAGGCGTTACCATCATCTCTAATTGGCCCAGCCTTGGCCAGCAGCATGTCCATCCTCAGAGCCATCAGGGATTGGCTCTGCTGGACATGGTGGAAGCTTCTAGGAGCTTCTCACAGAAGCCATCTCTGTGGCCCCCCCGCTACCAAAAACCAGGCCCTGCAAAACCAACACACATATGAAAGTTAACTCCATATCAGTCAGACCCAATACAACAGCTCCTGTAGAGTAACCCCTTTTGCTCTAGTTCAGGCTTGCTCTTCCCTTCCTAGATGTCCTGATGGGTCATGGGCTGTATCTGGTTTGCGTGGCAAGGTTTTGGTAGCAGGGGGGCTACAGGGGTGGCTTCTCTGAGTAGCTGCTAGGAGCTTCCCCTCTGTCCAATAGAGCCAATGCCAGCTGGTTCCAAGACGGACCCACTGCTGGCCAAGCCTAGCAAATTGGCAATGGTAGTAACGCCTCAGTAATAACATATTTAAGAAGGGGAAAAAAGTTATTGTGCAGGAGCAATTACAGTCAGAGAAGAGGAGAGTGAGAATATGTGAGAGAAACAACTCTGCAGACACCAAGGTCAGTGAAGAAGGAGGAGGAGGAGGTGCGCCAGGCGTCAGAGCAGAGATTGCCCTGCAGCCTGTGGTGAAGACCATGGTGAGGCAGGCTGACCCCTGCAGCCCATGGAGGTTAATTGTGGAGCAGATGTCCACCTGCAGTATGTGGAGGACCCCACGCTGCAGCAGGTGGCTGCCTGAAGGAGGCTGTGGATCCGTGGTAAGCCTGCGCTGAAGAAGGCTCCTGGCAGGACCTGTGGACCCATGGAGTGAGGAGTCCATGTTGGAGCAGGTTTGCTGGCAGGACTAGTGACCCCATGGGGGACCCACACTGGAGCAGGTTGTTCCTGAAGGACTGCATCCTATGGAAGGGACCCACACTGGAGGAGTTCATGAAGAACTGTAGCCTGTGGGAAGGACTCACCTTGGAGAAGTTCATGGAGCACTGTCTCCTGTGGGAGGAACCCCACGCTGGAGCAGGGGAATAGTGAAAGGAGTCCTCCTCCTAAGGAGGAAGCAGCAACAGAAATGTGATGAACTGACCATAACCTCCATTCCCCATCCCCGTGCGCTGCTGGGGGGGAGGAGGTAGAGAATCAGGAATAAAATTTAGCACAGTTAGGAGGGAGGAGTGGAGGAACATGTTTTTAAGATTTGATTTTACTTCTCATTATCCTACTCTGTTATTAATTGTCAATAAATAGATTCAATTTCCCCAAGTCGAGTCTGTTTTTCCTTGTGATGCTAAATGTTGAGTGATCTCTCCCTGTCCTTGTCTCAACCCACAAACCTTTATGTATTTTCTCTTCCCTGCCCCACTGAGGACAGAAGTGATATAATGCCTTTGATGTGCACCTGGCATCCAGCCAAGGTCAACCCACCACATGAGCCCATCAAGCTATAAATAGTTTACCCTTATGTTCCCATTCCAGATCCACCTGAGCCACTTCAATTCTACCAGACTATTCTACTTGCCTGTTGTATTGATGTTCTTCAGTGGCACAACTCTGGGGTATGTGAGCATCTATGTGACATGCTTTTACAACCAGGTTCTCTACTCTGGCAGCAATATCTTGACACAATTCAACAGCCCAGATAAATTTACCTCTGCACTACCAGTTGCTCTGCTTTGATTGCTGTAGCCACCCCCACAGAGCATTTGCCACCATCCATGTGTTGGTAAAAAATAATGGTGTCTTGGAGTGATTTATTATGATAGTCTATTCCATGATCTTCTGCTTACGTCCAAAAATGGTTCCTGTACCTTTAAATCTGGAGACCAGAGGAGTGTCGAGCCGGTGGGGGGGGGGTGGTTTCTTGCTTTTTGCTGGGCGGGCAGATTTGAAGCCTTGCTGCCCAGGCTTTCCGTGGCTCTGTGCAACGTGGTTTTCTCTGCTTGGCTGACTTGGTTTTTGGCCCAGGCAAAAAACTTTTCCCTTCCCTGGCTTGGAGAAACTGGAGTAGTGATCTTTTGGCTGCCAGGAGGTGAACTGAACGGGCTGCTGCTCTGAGACCGGCGGGAGAGGGATTGGCAGGAGTGGGGCTGCTCCATTCAAGCCCCAAGCCTCGGGGAGCCAAGCAGGGGAGAGAGAGCACACCAAAAGGCTCCAGCCCAGCTGTTTCATCTGCCGTGACTGCTGTGGAGAAGAGGTCGACATCAGGTAGCCACTGGGGTTTTCCCCTGCTGCTGGAATTCCTCCATGGAGGTTCTGCTTCCCTCAGCGTGCGAGCTGGCGCCATCTTGCACCACATGTCAGGAAAGGGGTATTCCTCCAACAATGGCCCCAGTCTTCAGACATTTTTTGGGTCTTTGTTACTGTGTGTGTGTGGGGAAATGAGTTCTGACAATTTAGTGCTTAACAGTTACTTACCTTTTCCCTTGCCTTGTGGGTGGGCATTCTGTTTGTTAATAAACTGGGTTTTTTTTCACTTTCATCTGTTAGTATTCATTTCCTATTGGTAGAAAGGGATTGTTGGAACCCTTTTGAAGAGAAGGACTCAGTCTAGAGAGTCCTCTCTTAAATTTGTCTCAAAACAGACAATTGGCCATTTATCTCATTCAGCAATATCTAAAGTCAGCCGGATGGCTTTCATTTCTGCAAACTGGCTTGATTCACCTTTACCTTCAACAGTTTCTGTGATTTGTCCTGCAGGACTCCACAGGGCAGCTTTCCACCTCTGATATTTTCCCACAATATGACAGGATCCATTTGTAAAGAGGGCATATTGTTTTTCATTTTCTTGCATTTTATTATACAGAGTGGCCTCTTCACCATGAGTCACCTCCTCAGGTGACACTGAAGTTTTGGTCTTCTGGCCTGTCCATGACCACTTACAGGATTCTTGGGGTTGAGGTTTGCTGTTCAAGCCCGTTTTGTAATCAGTGCAACCCACTTATTCAATGTAGAATCAGTTGCATGATGTGTAGAGGAGACCCTCCCTTTGAACATTACTTGATTTCTGTAACTGCAAACCGAAAGTCCCTTCATTAGGGTCAGAAGTAAGATCAGCCCTTCTACTCTGCCCAATAGAAACTGAAACAGTGATTTTCCTCCATTGACATCTTTTGGCTGTTGTGGGCAAAACAGACTCAACTTGAGGTATTTAATTTAATTTTTAAAAATTAATTACTTATTTGCGTAGTGGGGAAAAAAAAGAAGACAAACATTTAAGGAAAACACTTTCCCTCCAACTTTCCCAGGCTCAACATCAGTCCAGACAATTCTTGTCCCCCCTTCATAGTCTACTCCCCTTGTTATCAGTGCATCTTACACTCAGTCCCTCTACAGTGAGGCCACAGATGGTGCAGGAGGTTGGGATCAAGACATAGGGGTTTCTTTCTGTCACTCCTTGTTCCTTACCCTTATCTTCCACTGCTCTTTCCTTCTACTCGTTTCCTCTGCTCCAGCATGGTTTCCTCCACAGGCTGCAGTCTCTTCAGGGACATACCTGCTGCAGCGTGGAGTTTCCCCTACTGCTCTGGTCTTGTTTCTTTTTTCCCTTGATATTTATTGCTTTTTTTTAAACATGTTTTCATAGAGGCACCACAAACTTCTCTGGTTCAGCTTTGGCCTGTGGTGGGTCCATTGTTAAGCTGATTGGAACTGATGCCAAAAAGTTTAATTCAATTTCTACTGTGACTGTGAGCTTTTAGCAGAGAAGACACTGTGTGAACCTTTAGCAGAAAAACAAGGCATGCAGAAACTTCTATCCAAGCAAGGATGTTGGAAGATAAAGGAGACATCTGGCTCAGGAATGCAGCTACAGCAAAAACAAGGACTGAGTTTGGGAACTTGGGGAACATGGGGAGAGTTTTATGGTAATGGGCAAATTATAATATGCCTGTAGAGACTGTATATTAGCAACACACTTGTAGAAATCAGGGGACATGTTAGGAGGAGCTATCCCCCATGCCCTTCCAGGCGCCTGAATAAATGATGCCCTCTAACATTAAATTGGTGTTAAGGAGTCTTATTCAACTGTTTTCGGTAATTTGGTGACAGAACCAGCTGTGACCGGCATAGGATGATGGAGTCACTTGTCCTGTTTGAAGTAACTGAATTTTGGACCAGGCAGATGCTCAATGAATAGGCCTAACCAAAGTTAATCCTATTGTGCAAGGCTATCAGTGAGAACCCAGCACCAAAACCACAAAAAAAGTTTGGCTGGAGACTGGGCTGATAAGTGGCAGAAACTACATGAACACAGCAGAAAACCTGACAATGAGCCAATCACTTTACGCTATTAAAATCTGCAACCATTATACTCCATTGAGCTCTCCCTCCATAGCAGCTGGCTGTACAGCAGTGAACATCCCTTGAGTAGGGATGCTGTCATAGACGGAAATGTTATAATTTATGTCTTAAACATTTTCATGAAGGACTTTTGGTATTAGAGCAAAACTCTACAAAAGCTGCAGAGAAGACGACCAAAAATCCTGAATGGGGCCCTGACTGCCCGCTGACGAAGATAAGTAAGAGCTGGGGAGAAGAATACATTCCCAGAGGGATCACGCTTAGCACCTTCAGGGTGGGGACCACAGCCCCAGGGCTATCAGCAGCCAGGCCAGCACAGACCCTCACACCAAAGGGTGGGGGGAGAAGAGAGGCTTTGGGTGTGAAAAGCCTCTGATCAGAGGCAGTGAAAGCCCAAACCTCCGCTGTTCAGCTGAGGGGCCCTGCATCTCGGGAGAAGCTTATCCACAAGCAGAGGGGGTGTAACGGCCCATCAGAGGGGCCCCCCAAAGGGGTCCCCAGACCCTGCACCAGAGATGATGCAACAGATCCACAGTGTTGCAAGGGACAGTGTCAAACCTAGCCCTCTCAGGGGAGGCACGTGGGCGTTCCCACCTGGCCAAAGCAAATATTAATCCACTGGATTCTGTACTCTTTGGCGTGGCGGCGTTGTGGCGGCGACGGCGGGGGACCCTCACCACCCAGAAGACCAGATGGAGGGGAGCCACGAGGCGTCGCTGGGACCTCCGGAAGGGTGATATGTCTCCATCTAACCCCTGTCACTCTCTCCCTGTCCCCCCAGCACCCCAAGCACACTTCTTTTTCTCTCTTTCTGTCTTTCCTTTTTCTTTCTCTTTGCCTCCTTTACTATTAAATAAAAATAAATCAATTCATTTTTTGGCATCAACATTTAATCTCGTTTGGTTTTAATCTCGTTTTTAGGAATATTTTGAACCTTCTAAGTTCCCTCTGGTTTATACACAGAGAGTTTCCTCTGCTCTTCTGTGCTTAAACTGGATCGTAACAGATGCCTCTCAAGATTACCCTTTGAGACATCCTTTACCTGGCATCTGATGTCTACAGGGAGGTAAGCAACATTTTTAACACATCAAGGTATAGCTTAATTATTAGATGTGTAGTAAATAGTAGAGTACTTGACTGCCATTTAATCATCGTTTAATCAGTGTTTAATAAAAACTTTTGGTTAACCCCACAACAATGACTCATCTCAATTCTCCCACAACAGTGCCCCAGCCTAATGCATGGAGGACCCCAATAAAAAGGAAACCAGGGTTTTTTATGTTACAATACAGTTGCATAGACAAATCAAATGACTCATGTTAAGGGGTGGGCTAATCAGTTACTATTGCTCACATAATCTATATATAGATATCCCACGCAAGTGGTATGGATGTATGGTTAGTGGTGTATTAATCTTCATTGTTCTAAACCAATGTCCCATGCAGGTGGTGGTGGGGTTATCCTGGCTTCTGGTCAACTGCAGTTTTTTCCCTGGTTATATGTCTGGTTTCATTGAAGGGTAAATCCTTTATTGTTTTGTCATTGGTATGGGGTGTTCTCAGACAGTGAGAGCTGGCTTAGGTTGGGTCTTTAGGTCACATTAACCCCTAGGTAAAAGATCACAATCTCATGTAGTGTTCATTCTAAGCAATTTGCATTGCAGTTAGCACCTTGCACTTCACAGCTTTTTACTTTATTGTGTTTCTGTAGTATATTCAGTGTGATAGATGACTACCTAAAGGTATTTCAGACAGTCAATTTATAATCTAGCCATATGAACATTAGAGATGGGTGTGAATCTTGATGAAGTCAAAGAACTAGTCAGTCTAATGGAAAACCATTAAACACCTAAGTACTATACTAAATTAATGCACTTGCTGGAAATTTAAAGATTATAGTATATATTATTTGACCTTCCTAAACACAGAAAATAAAATTATGATGAGATATTTTAATGGTTTAATGTTAAAGGGTACACAATTATTCCCAAATTGGTTGAATCTAAATTTCTAGATAAAATGAGTATGTGCCAGTTATTTGAGAAGCTTCCAGAAACAGAATAGTAAAATGGGAATACTACAAAAAACTTAGAAAGACAGTAAGGATATAATGATAGTGCCATTCACAGAAAACATAGAGGCCAGAGAAGTATGCTTCTGAATAAAAAATATCTATGTATTTGGAATAGATTCTATGATCATAGAATCATAAAATGGCTTGGGTTGGAAGGGACATTAAAGATCATCTAGTTCCAACCCCTCTAACGTGGGCAGGGATGCCACCCACTAGATCCGGTTGCTCAGGGTCCTATGCAACTTGGCCTTTAACACTTCCAATGAGGAGGCATCCACAACTTTTCTGGGCAACCTGCTCCAGTGCCTCACCATCCTCACGGTAAAGATTTTCTTGAACCCATTTCCCCTTGTCCTACCACTATCTGCCTGTGTAAAAAGTCACTCTCCTTTCCCCTTTAAGTATTGGAAGGTGGCAATGAGGTTTTCCCAGAGCCTTCTCTTTTCTCCAGGCTGAAAAGCCCCCGTTCTTCCAGCCTGTCTTCATAGTAGAGGTGTTCCAGCCCTCCAATAATCTTTGTGGCCCTCCTCTGGACCCACCTTAACAGGTCCACACCTTTTTTGCTGAGGACTCCAGACCTGGACACAGTACTCCAGGTGGGGTCTCACAAGGGCAGAGTAGAGGGAGAGAATCATCTCCCTTGACCTGCTGGCCATGCTTCTTTTGATGCAGCCCAGGACACGGTTGGTCTTCTGGGCTGCAAGCAAACACTATTGGCTCATATCCAGCTTTTCATCCACCCTACAAGTCCGTCTCCACAGGCCTGTTCTCAATGAATTAATCTCCCAGTCTCTATTTGTCTGGGATTGCCCCAACCCAGGTGCAGCACCTTGCATTTGGATTTGTTGAACTTCATGAGGTTCTCGTGGGCCCACTTCTCAGGTTTGTCCATGTACCCCGGATGGTATCCCATCATTCTGCTGTGTCAACCGCACCACTCAGTTTCATGTAATCTGCAAACTTTCTGAGGGTGCACTCAATCTCACTATACATGCCATTGATAAGGATATTAAAGAGCACCAGTCCCAAGATAGAGACTTGAGGGACATCACTCATCACCGGACTCCACCTGGATATAGAGCCATTGAGCACAACTCTCTGGCTGCATCCATCCAGCCAATTCCTTATCCACTGAATAGCCCACCCTTCAAATTCATCTCTCTTCAATTTAGAAATAAGGATGTCATGTGGGACCATGTCAATCACCTTACAGAATTATAGGTAGATGATGTCAGTTGGTCTACCCTTGTCAACCGTTGCAGTCACTCCATCATAGAAGGCCACCAGACTGGTCAGGCATGATTTTCCCTTAGCGAAGCCATGCTGGCTGTCTCGGATCACCTCCTTGTCTTGTATGTTCCTTAACATTGCTTCCATGAGGATCTTTTCCATTACCTTCCCAGGCACAGAGGTGAGGCTCACTAGTATGTAGCTCCCCAAATCTTCCTTTCTCCCCTTTTTAAAAATAGGACTGATGTTTCCCTTTATCCAGTCACTGGGGACTTCACCTGACTGCCATGACTTTTCAAATATGATAGTGACTTGGCAACAACATCAGCCAGTTCCCTCAGGACCCTGGGATGCATCTCATTGGGTCCCATAGACTTGTGGCTATTCAGTTTCATCAAGTGGTCTCACACCTGCTCTTTGCTTACCGTGTGAGGGACTTCACTCCCCTAACCCCTACCTAGACATTCAGGGATGTGAAAGATGTGGGAAGCCTGACTGCCAGTGAAGACTGAGGCAAAGAAGTCATTGAGGACCTCAGCCTTCTCCATATCTGTTGATACCAGTTGTCCCTTCTCATTTATTGGGGGGGTACACTCTCCTTGGCCTTTCTTTTCTGGCCTATGTACTTATAGAATCCCTTCTTGTTATTCTTCACATCCCTTGCCAAGTCCCGTTCCATCCGTGCCTTAGCTTTCATCATCCCATCCCTACACATCCACACTGTTTCCCTGTACTCTTCCCAGGACACATGTCCCTGCTTCCACTGGCTGTTCATTTCCTTCTTACTCCTCAGTTTGAGGAGCAGGTCCTTGCTCAGCCATGCTGCTTTCCAGCCTGCCTTGCCTGATTTTTTATACACCAGGATGGAGAGCTCTTGCAGTCTAGGAAAAATGTCCTTAAAGAGTTGCCAGTTCTGGTCAGCTCCTCTGTCCCTAAGGACAGTTTCCCAGGGCATCTCATTCACTAACTCATTAAACATCTGGAAGTTCACTCTTCCAAAGTTCAGGGTCCTGACTTTGCTCTTTGCCGGGCTCACATTCCTTGAGACCACAAACTCAACCAGGGCGTAGTCACTACAGCCCAGACTGCCTCCAATCTTAACCTCCTTAATGAGCTCACCTGCATTGGTGAGCACCAGGTCCAGTAGCATGCCTCCTTTGGTTGGTTTGTCTAATATCTGGACCAGGAAATTATCCTCAATGCACTCCAGGAGTCTCATGGATTGCCTCAGTTATTATTTTGGTTTCTAAGTCTATATTTTTACATTTTAATAATAACTGAAAATTATTTAGAGATATAATAAAGAGCGATGGGTTGAGTTTAAGAATAGAGTAAAAATGTGAATAGAGTATAATTAATGACATCTATACAACCTATTATTTTTATTTTGAGAAGAAAAAGGAAACATGAATATGCTGGTTAAATGTCCCATTCCTAAGAAACTTAAAAATACAATCAAATCTGATGAGAAGCAAGGTATTAGATCTTACAGTAACAGTGGTATTGTAGCTATGTTGAAGATGCGTTTTTTATTTATAAGACTAATGAACAACCTTTTCAGACCTGATGAAATACACAAAAGTTTGCCTCTTCCTTTTCCATCTACATTTATTAGTCTAAGAAGAGATATTGCCCCTTTGTTAGAACTTCCAATGTCATAAATCTCTTTTATTTGAAAACTTCTTTGCTATCTGCAATTGGTAATTTGGAGCTCCAAAACACAAATTTAGCAAGTGGTAGATTTGTAAGGTCTTACTCAATGACCTCCTGTTGGAAGGAATGGGTTAAAAGCAGAAGACTGGTGAGGAGGACTGTAAATTCCTCAAGTGACCTTGATGCCTTAGGATTTTGGCTTTTATATTTTTCATGTACTTGTAACCCTGCAATTCTTAGTGTGTAGCTCTAAAGCCCATATAAAAGTGTTAGCTACTGCTTCTAGACAAAACAATCCATCTTCAGGCCTGAACTTCAAGGACACCTTACTGCTTCAGGCCCAAGATCTATAAACAACTGTTGATGAAGGGGGGAAAACCTGGGGTGAATTACTTCATTACCTGGGGCTGTAATTGGAAGAGCCAATAAGCTAATGGAACAAACTTATAAAAGTATGGAGAACTCGTGACCAGTTGTCCATCTTGGGTGGTCTATCTTGGGGAGCGGACCTCAGGGGGTCCACCTGGGGTGTAGGCCCCCCCCAAGTGAGCTTTGACTGCCCTGGATGTACCTGAAGGCCTTCAAATAAACACCACCGCTTTTTAACCTTTTGATCTTTGTGAAGTCTCTCTCTTTTAGGTAGTCCCGATAAGGCATCAACCTTGCAGCTGGGAATAACTCTCGATAAACCAGTGTGAACAGCAGGCCAGTGATCCTCCAGCACAGACCATGTTTAATGGTGCCCATGTCTCTGCTTGTGTGCCTCTGCTGGGGTATTGCTTCAGGGATGCCCCGGTTAGTGAGGTAAGGGACATAAATTTATTCTGCATTCTAGCTGCAAGTTTGTGGTTGTCCTGGCTGCCTGCCTGTGTCAACTTACATACCTCCTGCCAAGAAATGGCGTTTGAAACTTCCTCAGATGTCAGCAGGAGAGACATTCTTTCCAAACTCAGCAGTCAGAATCTCCAAGGAGAGCTCTCCACAACAACTTCTTACATCTCAAGCTGGAGCAGTACAGATAAAATTATGCATGACATTTCCATGGTTTCAAGATGACATGGATTTTTATATATTTATGACTTTCTCATGATTGGAAAGAGGCTGAAAGAAAACAATATATATGATTGTATCATTTCCTCTCAATCTTTATTAGGCACTTTGCAAACACTGGAGAGATACAGCCTTTACCCCAAAGAGCTTGTAGTCTGTAGAACAAGACTCATTCTTAGTATTGTTTGGTGGACAAAGTTTAAAAATTAACACAGCAAATATTAACAAAGTCCTCCCAAAGATCTGAGGGGATGAATGCTGTAGTTTGACCAAAGTGAAACTCAAAATATACCTTTAAAAACTTGTCTTCAATATAACAGAAATAACAGTTCAAATAAAATATTGGTATTGTAGCTAATTCTTACATCTAGACACTATTGACATCTTAGTTTTTGAAGAATTTAAAAATTTGTGAGTTAAGTCACAAGGAGAAAAATAAAAGCAATTTAGAAATAGTAATATATGGAGATGGCCTGCAAATATTTTATTTACATGAGAAATACTGCTTTACTTATTGTGAATACTACTATACTTGGTTAAATGATAGGTCTGCAAGAATAGAACATAATACTTCTAATCCTCACTCTGCAAAAGTTTTTATCTTAAACCATGTAAGCAGCTGCACTTTATCTGATGGCAAAGAGATTTTTGCTTTTATGCTTTTTATATTAGTAGGATTTTTGCTTTCATACTTTTTATATATTAGTAGCCCTGTAGCCTTTACTCTATAACCTTGTAAATTCCTAGCTAGCAGTTTCCCTATCCCATAGTCAAAATAAGATTCCTAAATCACCTTATTACCACTAGTGTTCTGGGGACCAGGGACATTTCTCTGTCCCATGTCTCCTAAAAGCCAAAACAACAGTAGAGCTAGCAGTTTTAGGGGGGCTTCAGTAGGAGCTGAACCAAGGGGGGAATTACCTCATTAACCGTATTTCTAATTGGGAGATTTTTGTCAACTACGTTAATTTGCTAAACCTATAAAAATATCGGAGTCCATTGGGTGGTATGGGGTACGGTGTGGTACGTGCTGCTGGGATCAATCGATCATTGTGCTTTGTACCCTTGGAGGACCTCCAAATAAAGGTATCTGCTTTCCTTATCCTCTTAACATCGTCCAGCTTCTGATTTTAGGTAGAAAAAGGCAACATATCCATTTGAGTACTGTTGAAAGAAATGACATTACTCAGGATAATGTTAGTAAAATCTCATTCCCTAACAATTGTACCAATTAGTCTTTATAGCATGGAATTGTATGAACTTTAAGATATATATATATTTACATTGTATACTGCATAGTCATTGTTAAGTAAGCATGACTAAAGGATGCCATCTCATTGCAAAGAGAAGGATGGTCCCCACCCTGAAGCATAAAGGATACCCCTGGACTACTGAGAGATAACACCAGCATCCTAGCTACTTTAACACCTCTGTGAAATGCTCCCATTTTCTGGCATCATAGATAAGTAACTGTAGCAAGACTGACTCCAGGGATGTTTAGATCAAGAAAGAAGCAGATGGATGATGATGCCTATTGAGGTTTAACCCCAGCTGGTAAGTAAGCACCACGCAGCCACTTGTTCACTCCCCCGTGGTGGGATGGGGGAGAATCAGAAAAGTGAGAAAACTTGTGGGTTGAGATAAAGACAGTTTAACAGCTAAAGCAAAAACCACATACACAAGCAAAGCCATTGTCAGGCACTATCGTTAGACAGGTGTTCAGACATCTCCAGGAACGCAGAGCTAACAGTTATATGGGAAGACAAAATATCATATTTCTGAACGTCCCCATGCCTCCTTCTTCTTCCCCCAGCTTTATATGATGGGCATGACATCATTTGATATGGAATATCTCTTTGTTCAGTCAGGATCAGCTGTCCTGGCTGTGTCCCATCCCACCTTCTTGTGCACCCACAGCCTACTCGCTGGCAGGGCAGTGCAAGAAGCAGAAAAGGCCTTCACTCTCTGTAAGCCCTGCTCAGCAATAATGAAAAACATCCCCTTATTATCAACACTGTTTCAGCACAAATCCAAAACACAGCCCAATACCAGCCACTGTGAAGAAAATTAACTCTACCACAGTCAAAACCAGCACATGCTATAGAATTATATTTGCTTTGCAAAACAGCAGTGTGTGTTAAGTAGTAATTGGTCAAATCATATTGTACTTGGATGACTGAAACAAGAAGAGCTACGTGTAAAACACATTTAGGCTGCCCAGTTTGAATGGGATACCTTGTGCACACGAATAAAAGAACTACCCTTGAAATTCTATACTTTGTGTCCTAGCCTCTCTCCTCAGTTGGCACGGGCCAGTTTCAAAATTTTTGTGACATGAGATTCCTAAATTTCAAATATTTTAAAAGACAGACTTTGTATTTTATGGGAAGGAAGGCTTTGTCGGATCTAGACTAAAATTACTAGTCTTATTAAACTATTTTTTTCACAGTAACAATTTCAAATCCCAGCTACCAGCAAACATCTAGCTTCTCACTTTATCTAGATGCCCTAACATGGTGCACCTACAGCTGTCTACCCTTTTAGGAAGGGGAAGGAAACCAAAAATTGGGCAAGTTGCTTGCAGTGATGTACTGGTAATGATGTAACCCAACTGATGCAGGAATTTACATCTACAGGTTTGCTCATACCAGGCAAATTAATCCTAGTCAGGCCTAGGCAGGTACACAGCCATCCCAGTGCTTCCACAGAGCCCGCCCCGGGCAAGGTCGAAAGATTGCTCTGTCAGTGTGCAACCCCCGGCGATGGAGACCGCGGGCCCAAGAGCGGGCAGCCTTCAGCGGGCACAAGCACAGGCATAGGCACTCACATTCACAACCCTCTTCCTCTCCCCCTAGTTCTCCGTTCCTGTCTTGCCCTACGAGGAGAGACCGCGGAGAAGAAGGAAGGAAGACGAATACCCATGACCCTGACAATGCGAAAGGCTAGCACCATCCCAGTCCAACCGCGGCGATACTCCCCCTACAGCAGCAGGAAAAACAGCGAGCTGCGACGATATAAGCGCGCGTAATACCCTTTTCCCCCCCTCCATCCCTTCCCAGCTCTTTCAATCACGTGTCGCGAGGAGGCGGGGGTCAAGGTGTCACGTGAGAGCAGGAGGGTGGGACTGATGACCCAGACTGAACGGGAAGATGGCGGCGGAGAGAGCGTTTCTGTTATTGGCGGCTGTACGTCCTGCCGACTTCGAGGTGTTGGAGGATGGCAAGAACGTCTTTGCTAGCCCCGTGTCCGCTTTGGAGGTGAGAATCCGCCCGTCCTGCAGCCGCCCTCTCTCCTTCCTTGGCGCAGTCTCTTACTGCGGGGCCCAGTCGTTGCCCGGACCCCTGTGGTGGAGTGTGCCGGTGCCCATGGGGCTCTCCCCGATTACCGGGGGTCCCTTCCCACCCCATCTCGGCCTCGAGCTGTTGCCTTTTTTTCTGGGAGCGACGGCTCCTTGGCCCGTGTCTTTTGGTGGAGAGAGTTGCCTCGCCAGGGGCCCTCTGGGGCCCTCAGCCCCGTGTGGACTCGGTTGTTCCCCTCAAGTCTTTCTCCTGTCAAAGAAAAAAGCCCCAAACCACTGATGCCCGAAAAGATAGGCCAGAAATAAAACCCGATAGACTGGTGTCTATAGAGCAGGTATTTGTTTATTACAGTGCCGGTGGTGAGGGGGATCTCTCCACCTAACTCACCCACCCTTGTCACATGTTGTGGCTTATTTATACAGTAGGTATTGCTGAATATTGTTGTCATTATAACATCATCATATATGTGCCGGAAATGATGTACAGAAATAGTTCTTTTTCACTGCGCTTGTGCCTCCCCAATTTAGATGGTCTTGGGGGTCTTCTCCTATGAAGGCTCAAGGTCTTCCTCGCATCTGAACTTTTCAACTTTGTCTTCAGAGCATGCGCAGTTATGGTGTTCCTTGGTCTTTCTGGATCCAACCGGCCTAAATTCTTCATTTTGYGGCTAATTGGCTTTACCTTTGCCAATTTCTCATTAGTACATCCTGTAGCTTCCCAATATAGCTATACTTGACTATTTTAAAACTATACTTGTCTATTTTGGAACTATCCACCTGGTGAGTTTTTGCTTATTTAAGCATTAAGCAACTAGTTAATTATATACTGACTATTACATTGTATAGAAAGTTATGGTTCAGGTTATATAGGTATCTTATAACTCAAGTTATATAAGCACCTTGTAACTTTGACCCAGGTTATATAGGCATCACACGGAAAAGTCTTTCTCCAAGTATCTCACCTGCAATTATTAAGAGAAATCAAGACTCTGAAAGACCTAAAAATGTGTGGTGAATACATCTATAAATCACTCTTGCTTTCCCTGTTAGGAGTCTAATATGTAAACTCCATTACAACTGAATGTGTAAATACGTCATAGTTCTGAAAAATGCTCGTGTCTTCATTAAAGTGGGAACTTTTTTCTAAGTTGTAGCCATGTTTCACCTCTGCTAGGCTCTTATGGAAAAACTTTGTTCTTCCTGTACAGTTATCCATTTAAAAAGAAAATTGTTTCTGTTCCTCTTCCTGAAGATCTTCCTGCCCCTGGTGATAGACTCACTGTGTATTTCTATTTTGCTCTGTTGTCTATCACTTACATCAGTAAGTAAAGAGGCTCTTAAATGTGTTTTTTAAAGACACTTGCATTCTCTGAAGTAGTTTAAAAAGGTTGGTTTGTTTATTTTTTCTTTTTATAGATAATTTGTGCAATGCTACAAAAACATTGTGGAAAAATACTGTAAAGGAATAACAAATTATGTGAGTTGTTCACCTGCAGTTGTCAAGAACTATTTTAATAGACTTATGCACATCTGTGTGTGGTATAGGGTGTATTATTGGAGTCTTGTTTTGTACTTTCAGAAAAACCAATAAAACATAAATAATTTCTTTATTGATGTGCTCTTGAATTAAACCCTCAAGATATGTGATAGAATTAATGCCTAAGTCACAGTCTAACAATGAAAAGTCCTCATCTTAATGATTAAAAATAGTTACTGAAAACTTCTATAGCTGGAAAAAAAAGGTGAAGAAATGTACTTATTCTGTATTGAGCAGTTTGGTTGACAGCTCTGTTGTGCTGCTTTGTTTTTGTGGTCAGTTTATTTGGAATAAAGTAGTTAAGTAGCAAAGGGCAGCCTCGTTGCTTGAAGAGGCACTTTGAAGGCAAAGCATTTTTTTACTTTTAATCAAATAGAGTGCTTAGGAAAGAACCCTGCTCTTGTGAATTTCTAGCAAATTTGGAAGCAAGAGGCCATGAAGATTGAGTTTGAACTTCTCCCTAGTTTAAAGCTAGATTGTTTAAGTGTACAGGACACCTTAGTCCAGAGAAGAATGATTGACATGGTGTGGGTCTAATTAAACTTATGCATTTGAGTGTTGTTGTAGTCCTATAATATTCATAAAGTAGCTGTTTCTAAATGGCAATGGCAGCTCTATTAAAATGAAAACAGAACTGACTTAATAATGATCATATGTATGTTTGCTGATTAACTAAGAGGAGAGTATGGCAGGTGACAGTGAAGACCAAAGCCAATTTATGTGAAGATTATGGTGCTTTAAGAGAGTTCCTGTTTTAATATTGGAGCTGTTACCTTGCTTTTTGCATGATTAATTTCTGTTCTTGCCCTTTTCCCCCTTTCCCCCCTTTTTCCCCTTTTTCCCCTTTTTCCCCTTTTTCCCCTTCTTTCCCTTCTTTCCCTTCTTTCCCTTCTTTCCCTTCTTTCCCTTCTTTCCCTTCTTTCCCTTCTTTTTCCCTTCTTTTTCCCTTCTTTGCCCCCTTTTTTTTTTTTCCTTGCTTTCATTCTTTTTGCCCCTGACAGAAGACATGCTGTTCTGTTTTTACCTATAATTTGGCTAAGTTAAGCAGTGGAAAAGCTGTAAAACTGCTAATAATTCTTCCAAATAGCTTCAGTGTTAGCATTTGTTTTATAAGAGGAGATTTTGTTAACTTACCTTTGTTCCAACAAAATATAAATTTCATGTATATTATGAACAGTAAAAATGAAACTTTGAAATTTCTTATGGCTGCAAGCAGTTGTGTATTGTTTGAACGAAGCTAACTTGTTCACTTAATCTCTGAAAAACTGGTAAGAAGTGCTTGGAGACTTTTTTTCTACATAGAAAAAATTACTAAACAAAATCCAAATATTATAAGCCTTTCCAAAAATACCTTCATAATTAAACTACATTCAGAATGCTATCAAGCTTATTCTAGATATTTCTGTAGCAGTTTTTAATGTAAATGAAACTTGAAGAAATGGTTTGGGAGTATTTTTCTGACAGAAAGAAAATGAGCTGCTGTCTAGTTTGTATCCTTTGTTCATTGTTATTGTAGGAAATGGAAATAGCTGACTGGGCTTCCTTTTTGTACATCTTGCTTGTTTCTTTGTAATGAAAGAATGTTTTTTGCAATACTTATATACTGATATGTGACAATTGGTTCTCTGCTATTTCACTTTTTTTTTTAACAGTCAAGTCCTTCATCTCCAGAGCCAGCAAGTCTTCCTACAAAAGACCTCAGCACAAACTCTAATGGTCCAAAGCCAGCAGAAGTCATGCCAGATGATGACAGAGAAAACTTCTTTGCTGGTAACTGCTTTTTTTTTTTTCTTCTAATATGGCTGCATAGACTCTTCTTGGACTTAAAGGGGTGTGCTTTTGTGAGGAGGAAAACCTTTTTATGCTGTAAAAGGTAATTTCCATGTCTATAAGGAAATATGAAACAGTACCCTTGCAATGAAAATTCTGATTTTAAGCTTAAGCAATTTAATATTGTAAATCTCAACCATTGTTCAACCTGCTGAAGATATACTTTCTGGAAAATTCATTAAGTAATATTTTCCTTTGGATATTAGGAGTATTGCTAGTCTTTGTCAATCATTCTTTATTGGATTAAATGATCACCTATTTAATTGAAGTCCTATGATCTTCTGCAATATACTGTCATTTATGAACTTGAAATAATTTGCAAGAAAAGTGACATACTATAAAAGGAGAAACAACTGAGCAAAACTTTTGTGCAAAGTTTGTTCTACTGTTGTTAACACATCTAGCTACTGCTTGAATGTTACTGTAAAACTGTTTTGTAGTGTAACCTTTTCTTTTTGAAATGGAAGTAGAAGACTTAGTCTTGCTTATTAGGGAAATTAAAGTGATATGTGACTTCTCTTAGGGGTAGATGAGTCTTGTTTAAATTTAATAGTAAATTAAAATTGGGGATTTTTTTCACCAAATTTGTGTGTTGTCATCCGAGCAGTAAACACTTTATTACTCTTGATGATACATATTCTTTTAATGGAACTATTAAGAATTACATACTAAAGTAATGTCACTTTGAGAAGCTTATTTGGTAGAAAAGTTAAATTTAAATGTCTTAAAATTCTGACA
This sequence comes from Amblyornis subalaris, assembly GCA_018881555.1. Lineage (NCBI taxonomy): Eukaryota > Metazoa > Chordata > Aves > Passeriformes > Ptilonorhynchidae > Amblyornis > Amblyornis subalaris. The sequence continues at coordinate 38,122 of JACAXG010000692.1, forward strand.
GTGATGCACAGGATTTTTTCTTGTGGGACTCTAGCTTTAGTTAAGTTTGATTACTAAATACAGGTTTGTCTGATATATGCTGTCACTGCATAGTGTAGCTACTTAACTTGTTCTGCTGATGGTAACAGAGCATGTCTTGTTATGTAATAATATTCAACTTTGTGTGTGTCTAAAAACACTAGGCAAGTTCAAGACTTATTTTCTACTGTATAACCATTTATAGTTGTCCCAGTCCTTTTTTACAATTATGAAGACTGATAATTCAGATCATATTGCAAACTGGAGGGTATTTCTATTTGTTAAAAGACTTTTTTTATTATAAAAAAAATTGTGAGAAACTGACATATGGGATCAGTCTTGGCATTTCACTACGGTAAGATTTGAGCTCTAACATTTAACAGTACTGGATGTTTTGGAGAGAGATGTATGAAAGTTTTGATAAATAATCAGTCAATGACACTTTTTTTAATCCTTGATCAGTCACTGCTTTGATGTTGGTTTTCTACAGCCTATTTTTCCTAACATGGATTATGGTTACTGCCACAATTACAGGTGTAGGAACATGTGCTATTCAAGAAAGGAGATGTAGTGTTTAGAATATATTGTGTGACAAAACATGGTTTTAAGTACTTATTCTCAATGCTAATGCTTTTCCTATTAGTGAGTCAGTTGGCAGTCTGCTTTGAATACATTCCTAATCTTATCTTTGTTTGTACCCTGATGTAATTATTTTGAAATAAAGTTCATAGCATTTAGTTCTGGGCTGCTTTATATAGATAAGTGTATACATGTGCCCATTACCTTTGTTCTCAACTTAGCAAACTTATATTTGCATATATTTGAACTTAGATTCTAACAGTGTCATAAGCAACTCTATTGATTAGTTTGCAAACTCTCTAAAACAGATTCAAGAGAAGTGGAAAATAATTAAGAATTCAGTGATAATCCTATTAGTTTTGTATTTCTATTACCTGATCTTGTGATCTACAAAGGCTAGGAACACTTTACTAGTACAAGAAAGCTTTATTTTTAATTTGGTTATATAGCTTCAGTATATGAAGCCAGCTTTTTGTAGCTGTAAGGCCATCTGGAATAGATATTTTAGGAAAGCAGATTCTCCTTTGGCTAGAAAATAGTAAATTAAGAAAAAAGTTGGCTGGACTAAATATTGATGGGATCCAGGCAGAAGTAAGATGTTAGCAGCCAGATTGTTGCAAGTGAATGTGTTGTGGGTTGATGCTGGTCGGATGCCAGGCACCCATGAAAGCCACTCACTCACTCCCCTCTGCAGCTGGACAGAGGAGAGAAAATATAACAAAGGGTTCATGAGTTGAGATAAGGACTGGGAGAGATCACTCACCAAATACCATCATGGGCAAAACAGGCTCAACTTCGAGATTTGAAGTGAATTTATTGCTAACAAAATCAGAGCAGGATAATAAGTAAAATAAGCCCTTAAAATCACCTTTCCCCCACCCCTCCCTCCTTCCCAGCTCTACCTCCTACCCCAGTGGCGCAAGGAGACAGGATATAGGGGTTAGGATCAGTGGCTTCTCCTGCTGCTCAGGGAGAGGAGTCGTTCCCCTGCTGCACTGTGGGGTCCCTCCCACAGGAGACAATTCTCTGCGAACTTCTCCGATGTGAGTTCATCTCACGAGCAACAGTTCTCTGCGAACTGCTGCAGCATGAGTCCATCCCACAGACAACAGTACCCCTCAAACTGCTGCAGTGTGGGTCACTCTTCCACGGGGTGCAGTCCTTCAAGGACAGGCTACTCCAGCCTGGTAGCAGGGCCCCACTCTTCATGGGTCTCCCACAGGATCACAGCCTCCTCCCAGGTATCTCCCTGCTCCGGCGTGGGTCTCCTCCACAGGCTGCAGGTGGATCTCTGCATCCCCCGTGGACCTCCATGGGCTGCAGGGGAACAGCCCGCTTCACCATAGTCTTCACCATGGGCTGCACAGGAATCTTGCCTCTGGTGCCTGGAGGACCTCCTCCCCCTCCTTCTTCACTGACCTTGGTGTCTGCATAGTTGTTCCTCTCACGTTCTCACTCCCCTCTTCTCTGGCCAAACTTAAAACTGCGCAACAACTTTTGTTTTGATTTCTTCTTAAATATGTTATCACAGAGGCGTTACCACCATCTCTAATTGGCCCAGCCTTGGCCAGCAGCACGTCCATCTTTGGAGCCACCAGGGATTGGCTCTGCCAGACATGGTGGAAGCTTCTAGCAGCTTCTCACAGAAGCCACCCCTGTGGCCCCCCCACTACCAAAACCCAGGCCATGCAAACCCAATAGAATGGAACACAAAAAAGACAGATAAATTATTTAATGAGTTTGAGTTTTACTATGGAAGACATTTTTTTAAATGCAAGCAGCATTCTGCTGCTGTGCTGCAGCCTGGATTATCAAAAAAAGCAGTCTGCCACATAGCAACATTCCCTAGATATCACTCACGTTTCTCCTCCATCACAGAACCTTAAGCTTTGTAACAGGTTAGCTTGATTTGAAATTCCCTCTAACTATATTGTGATTAGTCAGTTTAAATTTGTTCCTCCTCTGAGATGTTTCATTGGTTTTCTCTCATGTATCTGTATACTCTGGTTACACTCTGTTATCCCTACCCCTTAAAGCAGCAGAGACAGAGCGGGTAGGGGTCTCTCTGCTAACTCCCTTCAAGACATGACCCTGCCTTCACAGGCAGAGAAAATAAAGCTTGGAATATAGTTGCAGAGGTCCCTCTCTCTCATCTCTTTTGCCTTCGCTGCTGCCTTAACGAAACTGCCTGCTGTGAAAAGCTGTGAGACCAGACCACTGAGGCCTCGAACCTCAGGTACTGCTTCTGTGGACTGAGAACCCAGGAGGTCGCGAGCCCAGCTGAATCCAGGCAAGGGCAGGAAACGTGACAGCATTCAGCTGTGAAAGCATCTGATGTACTGTACTGCAGGTCTAATATGACTAAAAGTGGTTTTTAAAAGGTCAGTTCATATACATATTCATGTGTTCTTTCTGGATCTCAGTAAGAAAGGCCCAAGAACAAATGTGCGGGAGCTCAGGACTTCTGGACAACGAATCAATATGATTACATAACACTCTACTTATACATTTTACAACTACTGTATACGCGATCACACATTATTTGATTGGTCCCTCTATCTTGTCCACGCGCTCTGCATGCATCTTCTAGAAAATATGATTGGTTCTAGTCCAGTGCGGCACAGTCTTTCTTTATCTATTTCTTGCTGTCTTGGTATTCTGTTCTCCAGCTTTTCTTTTCTCAATTTAGCACAGTTTACATTTCAGTAACCTTGATGAATTCCTGAGGGCTCTGATAAGAATAACTAAAGATGGTTTGGCTGGGGCACACTTCAGGGCTCAAATACCTTACGACACAAATGGCTTAATAAAATAGCTGTTTTACTAAGACAGAATAAAAAGAGCAAATCTTATGTCCCTTCAGATGGTGGCAACCCTTTGATCATGCAGCAACAGATGCACCTCAGATGTGTTTCTCTCATGGCATGCTACACAGATTCTGTCTGGAGGGAAGCTCCATCTTTTTTGTATTTGAGCTATTATAGAATCATAGAATGGCCTGGGTTGGAAGGGACCTTAAAGATCATCTAGTTCCAACCCTCCCCCCGCCAAGAACAGGGGCACCTTTCACTAGACCAGGTTGCTTAGAGCTCTGTCCAACCTGGCCTTGAACACTACCAGGGAGGGGGCATTCACAACTTCTCTGGGCAACCTGTTCCAATGCCTCGCCACCCTCAAAGTAAAGATTTTTTTCCTAATATCTAATCTATACCTATTCCCTTTTAGTTTGAAACCATTCCCCCTTGTCCTGTCACTACACGCTCTCGTAAAAAGTCCCTCTCCATCTTGTAGGCTCCCTTCAGGTACTGGAAGGTTGCAATTAGGTCACCCCAAAGCCACCTCTTTTCCAGTCTGAACAAACCCAATTCACTCAGCCTTTCCTCAGGAAAAATGCTCCATCCCTCTAATCGACTTGGTGGCCTTCCTTTGGACTTGCTCCAACAGGTTGATGTCCTTCCTGTGCTGGGATCCCCAGAGCTGGATGCAGTACTCCAGGTGGGGTCTCACCAGAGTGTAGTAGAGGGGCAGAATCACCTCCCTCACCCTGCTGGCCATGCTGCTTTGAATGCAACCCAGGATACAATTGGCTTTCTGGGCTGCCAGTGCACATTGTTGTCTCATGTCCAGCCTCTCCTCCACCAGCATCCCCAAGTCCTTCTTGTCAGGGCTTCTCTTGATCTGTTCATCTCCAGCCTGGATTGATACTGGGCATTGCCCCGACCCAGGTGCAGCATCTTGCACTTGGTCTTGTTAAACCTCATGAGAATTCCATGGGCTACTTCTTGAGCTTGTCCAGGTCCCTCTGATGGCATCCCGTCCTTCAGGTGTGTCAACCACACCACTTAACTTGGTGTCATCTGCAAATTTGCTGAGGGTGCACTCTATCTTCATCTATGTCATTAATGTCACTGGTCCCAATATGGACCCCTGATGGACATTATATAATATTGTATATACTTCCCATTACTGATCTTCCACATAGGGGACCATGAAGTGGCAACACATAGTCTGAGGGCAATCAAAAAGGATTTCAGGGCCTTGGGATGGTTGGTAAGGGAATCTGGGGTACAATTTATATTCTCCTCTACACTTCCAGTTGAAGGCAGCAATATTGGAAGAAATAGAAGGGCTGTCTATTAATATATGGCTCTGCAGCTGGTGTCACTGCCAACATTTTGGGGTTTTTGACAATGGAATGGCCTACACACCACTGGGCATGCTGGCATCAGATGGGATTCACTGTTCTCAGTGAGAGGAGAGAGTTTGATTGGGAACTAGCAGGGCTCGTTGGCAGGGCTTTAAACTAGATGTGATAGGAGAGTGGGACAATATCAGGCTTGTCCCTGGCAAGCTATGGGATGAGAAGCAAAGGTCAGAGGAATAGGGTGCTAGCAAGGGCCCTCTGGCGGTGACTCTGAAATGTGCTGGTCACACTGAAGCACACCTGAAGTCTTATGGAGATGAGCCAGTCTCCTGAGGTAACAGAAGCCAACAGGGAAACACCAGGGAAACATCTCATAGGAATTAAGGGGTGTTATTCTAGGAAGGCGACATGGCTGACAGCCCAGCTGAGGTACCTTTACACCAATGCAGTCAGCATGGGCAACAAACAGGAGGAGTTGGAAGCCACTGTGCTGCTAGAAAGTTATGACCTTGTTGCCATTAATGAAACTTGGTGGGATGAATCCCATGACTGGAGTGTGACTATTGATAGCTACAGGCTGTTCAGAAGAGACAGGAGAGGAAGGAGAGGCAGATGGGTTGCCCTCTACATCAAGAGGTGGATTGAGTGTGAAGAGTTGTGGGTCAAAAGCCTGTGAGTCAGAATAAGAGACCAAGGCAACAAAGGGAACTTTGTGGTTGTCTACTACAGGCCGCCCAATCAAGGGGAGCCTGTTGATGAATCCTTCTTGCTCCAGCTACAGGAGGCATCGTGCTCACAGGCTCTTGTCCTGCTGGGGGACTTCAGCCACCCTGACATCTGCTGTAAAAGTAGAACGGTGAGCTGTAGACAATCCAAAAGACTCCTGGAATGCATGGAGGATAACTTCCTGATCCAGGTAATAGACAGCCCTACTAGAGGGGATGTGATAGTGGATACGTTGGTGACCAACGCAAGTGAGCTAACTGGGGATGTCAAGATTGGAGGCAGCCTGGGTTGCAGTGATCATGCACTGGTGGAGTTTGCAGTCCTGAGGGATATGGGTCAGGTAAGGAGTAAAGTTAGGCCCCTGAACTTGAGAAAAGCAAACTTCCAGCTCTTCAAGGAGATAGTCAATAGGATCCCCTGGGAGACTGCCCTCAGGGTCAAGGGAGTAGAACAGAGCTGGTACATCTTTAAGGATGTCTTCCATAGAGCACAAGAGCCACCAATCCCCAGGAGCAAGAAATTTGACATGGAACCCTAGAGACCAGCATGGCTGAGTAGGGACCTGCTGGTCAAACTAAAGGGCAAGGTACTCCACCTGGGTCACGGCAACCCCCAGTATCAGTCCAGGCTGGGGGTATGAACAGATCAGGAGCAGCCCTGACAAGAAGGACTTGGGGATGCTGGTGGAGGAGAGGCTGGACATGAGCTGGTAATGTGCGCTTGCAGCCCAGAAAGCCAATTGTATCCTGGGTTGCATTCAAAGCAGTGTGGCCAGCAGGGCGAGGGAAGTGATTCTGCCCTGCGGGAACACGGGACCCTCGTACAACGAATCAATATGATTATGCAAGAGTCCGTTTATTGTTTACATTACTCCATTCTTATGCATTTCTGCAGCTGTAGTTCACGCGATCACGCACAACCCGATTGGATCTCCCGCATTGTTCACGCGCCCTGCATGCACCTCTCAGGGCACCTGATTGGTTTCAGTCCAGGATGGTACAGTCCCTCTTCATCTGGTTTCTTTTCACTATCTTGTTATTCTCTCTTCTAACATCTTCGTTCCCAATTTAGAACTGCTTGCATTCCTCAGGCCCTGATAAAGGTACTGAAGACAACTTGGCTGGGGCACCCTGACAGGGTTTTCATGCCTTACAACATTGCCCCTCTACTATGCTCTGGTGAGACCCCACCTGGAGTACTGCATCCAGCTCTGGAGTCCCCAGCGCAGGAAGGGCATTGACCCATTGGAGCAAGTCCAGAGGAAGGGCCACCAGGCTGATTAGAGGGATGGAGCACCTCTCCTATGAGGAAAGGCTGAGTGAATTGGGATTGTTCAGACTGGAAAAGAGATGTCTCTCTTGTACTGAGGAGCCCAGAACTGGACACAGCACTCCAGATGCACCTCACCAGGGCTGAGTAGAGGGGCAAAATCACCTCCTCTAACCTGCTGGCAATACTCTTCCTAAGGCATCCCAGGATACCATTGGCCTTCTTGGCCACAAGGGCACACTGCTGGCTCATGGACTGCTTATTGTCCATCAGGACCCCCAGGTCCTTCTCTGCAGAGCTGCTTTCCAGCAGGTCAGCCCCCAGCCTGTACTGGTGCATGGGGTTATTCCTCTCCAGGTACAGGACTCCGTACTTGCGTTTGTTGAATTTCAGACAGTTATTTTCTGCCTGTCTCTCCAACCTGTTGAGGTCCTGAAGGGCTGCACAGCCCTCTGGGGTATCAGCCACTCCTCCCAGCTTCATGTCGTCAGTGAACTTGCTGAGGAGGCATCTGCCCCTTTGTCCAAGTCATTGATGAATTGTAGCGTATGAAATGCGAGAGAGACAGGCTGAGAGCAAGTGAATATATTTCACAGAACTAGGACGATATTTATACAGTGTAACATGTTCAGCAAAACTTCAAAAGCTGGTTCCAGGAACCCTGTAAATCCGGCTATTAGCTTTCTTATCAGAGCCAGGTTAGCAGAATGTTTTTCCTGCCCTCAGGCCTTTGTGTGATAAGCACCCCTGATAACAGCAGAAGATGTCTTCACAATGGGTGGTGGCTCCAGGGTCTTATCCGCATGGGATGGCTTCGATAGCTTCACAGTGGGGGGTGACTTCTGTGTAAGAGCTGGCTCCAGTAGCTTTAGAGTCTTCTTGTGCAACCCCACAATGAATAAGTTAAACAATACTGGGCCCAATATTGAACCTATTGAACCTGGAGGCTATTGACAGGCCTTCAACCGATTACAACATGTAGCTATGGTGCAGTCCGGGCTCTGTGAAGGGGGCTCAGAATGGGTGAACTTTCCCTTGCAGGACTCTGTCCCTGAAGGTGGAGCAAAGGAGGAATCAGCAGCATAGCTACATGCATTTACTTTATGCTTTCTCCTCCGTCATAGAGCCTTAAGCTTTATAACAGGTTGGCTTGATTTGCAATTCCCTCTAACTATATTGTTATTAGTCAGTTTAAGTTTGTTCCTCCCCTGAGATTGTTTCATTGGTTTTCTCTCATGTATCTCTACTCTGATTGGTTACACTCTTTTATCCCTACTCCTTAAAGCGGCAGAGACAGAGCGAGAAACTGTCTCTCTGCTAACTCCCCTTCAAGATTTGTTCACCCTGCCTCATCGGCAGAGAAATAAAACTTGGAATATAGTTGCAGAGGTCCAATTCTTTCTTCCTTTTGCCTTCGCTGCTGCCTTAAAGAATCTGCCTGTTGTGAAAGCTGTGAGACCAGACCACTGAGGCCTCGAACCTCAGTTAATTCATTCGTCACTGCTTCTGTGGGCTGAGAACCCAGGAAGCCGCAGGTCCGGCCCGACTCAGGCAAGGGCAGGGAAAAGCGGCATTTGGCGCCAGCGTGGAGCAGTCCACAAGAAGCGACTCCACCACAAGCTGTGTCAGCCGCCCGCGCGGAACTCACTGCTTTTTGCGTGGTGAAGAAAGCGTGAGAAGAGCTGAGACAACATCGGACCCGAAGAAACACCGGCTCACACAGCGAGGGACTGGCCAAAGGCTTTTTGTTTCTTGGAGCCAGCACGTTGTTCCTGCTTGAAAGGGTAAAAGTATCTCTTTTTTTTTTCTTCTCTCTACATTTTTTTTTTAAGGGGATACTCTGGCTTTCAAGACCTTTTTTCTTTTGTTTTCTTTACGTTTTTCCTTTGGTCAGGAAGGGATCACAGTCACAGATACACTTTTTCGCATTTTTGCGAAACATGGGCTCCCAGCTATCCGTGCCTCAGAAATAATTCAGTTCCCAAGTAATGGGACATTTACTAATAGCAAATAAGGAATTTTCTAAAGGGGACGTCAAAGCCTTTATTCACTGGCTTTTTGTTACTTTTTCCAAAGCGACACCCGACAAAGCCTTAGATATAACATTCTGGAATGAAGTCGGAGCCTTTATTACTCCCCTAAAAAACGCCGGACATAAAAAAGCAAAAAGATTCTATCCGCTTTTAATATCTATTTGCGAAGCAATATCTTCAAAGGGAAAAGCTAACAAAAACCCGTGTGTTTCCTCCCCATCCCAATCCCATTC
>JACAXG010000693.1:22747-51436 GCA_018881555.1 Amblyornis subalaris
AGCAGATGAACATGCCCGTGCTAACAATGGGAAACAGGAGCACTGCTGTTCAAAGCAGTGATTAAAAATGAGAAACACAGCCCTGTCCTTGGGAGCAACAACCATGCAAACAGGATGAAATAATGGTGTTTGCTTTTTSTGTCTTAGAACTGCATCTGAGGATTAGGAAAATGCTCCACAATTCCAGGYTACCATTAATCAAAATGATTAAAGTAAGATAAAAATCAAATTAAAAKCCARCTTCAGTCAACTACAACCAGACAGTCCCCACCTTCAAACTCAGTGAAATGCACATAAAAAATAAATCAAAAYTCTGAACAATTTCCAACTCAGTGGTCAAATAATCAGTTCATAAGATTAAWGAAACTGAGGGGGAAAAATGATGCATATAATCAGGAGAAATCTCATGTTACCCTGATAAAAATGACAGTCAAACAAGAATACTAAAAATTAAATTGCTGAGTAAATAAGCAACTTRAGCACATTAAGGCAAACAGAGTCAATTAAAGCACCATCAACTGAACCAAAATAACTTCTGAACAATTTCTTAAACATGGAGTGATTTTTCCTTTGGCCTGCAAATAGGCTTTGAGGACAGAAGTACTTGAAGCTCCAGAAAGACTTAGGAAATACAGAATGAAAACAAATTGAAAATTAATAAGCCTGGGAAGCTGTTCCCCAGATAGAAGTCAGGGCAATATTTTAATGAGATTAAAACTAATTGCTCTACCTGCCAAAAAAATCAAGGATGATAATGTTATTTGTGGTGTAGAGCATCCTCTGGAACAGTGTTAGATATTCAGAAGTTGAACAGTGTAGAGGGACAGGAAAATAAAAGCCAGCACTTCAAAGACATGAAAGAGGAGACATCACCTGGCATTGAAAAAAAATCCCCAAATGTTTTTGTAGAAGTGTCTGGCACAGTGTGGAGTACACAGTGATTGAAAGCAGCTGAACCACCACACACAAACKGTCTCACTCCCTTCTCTTGAAGGGGGAAACAAGGTGCCGTACRTTGGTTGTTTTTCCTCAGACATCTGTGTGCACATACACAAATTTGATTCCCAGAATTACTCAAAGAGCAGGAAAAGCTTTTTTTTCCAAGAGCAATTTCTTCAACATCCAACCTCAGACCCTGGCTCTTGCAAACAGGTCATTTTAGACATTGGATCAGCAGCTCCAGTTGAACAAGTGGGCAGGAACCTACTATATTTCGATGTTTCCATGTGAGCTCAGCATTATATTCTTCTCTTTGTCTCAGAGCACAGAGGAGGTCTTTGGTAAGAACAAAATCCTTTTAGCTTCAGATCCAACAATGGCCAGAAGCAGATGCATGAAGAACAAGAACTGGAGACCAGAAAGGGCACTTCCCACTGGGAATCTCCCAGCTAGAGACATCAGAACAGGGACAGAATCACTTATAGTTGCTTTGTATTTCCCATTTATGTATTTATTCAGGAGCCCTTTGTTCCTCATTTTGGCCTTCTGCCACCTTTGCTTGACTCACTGCTTTGTGAACAGGAACCATTSTTGAGGCTGAAGGAGCTTATCTCTGAAAATGAGCAGCTCTCCTAGACCCCCCTCTGTCCAGGACCATAACCCCTGGGATTCCTCCAAGAAGATCCCCAAAGAGCCTGGATTCTGCTCTCCCAAAGTCCAGGGCTCCAGTYCTGTTTTTTGCACTGCTCTCTTCTCTCTGGATCYTGAGCTCAAACAGTTCATGGTCACTGCAGCCAGGGCTGCCCTGAGCACCTCACATCCACCACCAGTTCTTCCTCACTGGCAAGTAGGAGATTGTTGGGGTTTGACGCTGGCCGGATGTCAGGTACCCACAAGAGCTGCTCTCTCACTCCTCTGCTGCACTGGGATAGAGGAGAGAAAATTTAATGAAGGGTTCTGTCCTGGGTAAACCAAAGAATGATGTATTCTATCTCCACCCATATATTTTCTGAGAAGTTGTTTCATTACAATTAGGTGATTACGCACCCGGTCCCTGGGGCTGTGCAAATCATGTGAGGTGGGGTGGTACTCCTTACCTCAACTGAGATAACCATTCTGGCCCACAGCAAGCACCACCCATCCTGAGTAGATTATCTCGGTTAATGGCCCATTACCGAACCAGATACGCACCAATGTCAGGAACATCYCTTTCCATTGTGGAAATCCCTGCCCCTGGGGGAGGTACCAGCCAAGAAACACGACATAAAAGTAGGCTTTGGGATAGGAGAGATCACTGGTCTACTGGACCGGACTACCAGGACTGGACCACCACGACTGGAGCCTTCACCACTGGACAACCAGAGGAYGGGACCATTCATCACTGAATACTCAGCGGACCAGGCCTTTCTTTGGGACTACTGCTTTACACAGGACTGCAACCACCACCAGGCTGCACCRTGACTGTTGGTTTATTTAGGCCAGTGTTTCTGTATTCCTGCATTTTTTTTAACCTTTTTATTAAAATTGTAATTCTGACCTAAARTCTCTCGAGGTATTTTTGTGTGGGGTTAATTTCCCCTGCTGGCTCACATTCAAACCAGCACARATTCATGAGTTGGGATAGGACTGGGAGAAAGAGATCGCTCATTAAATACATCAAGGGCAAAACACGCTCAGCTTGGAGATATAAGGTGAACTTATCACAAACAGAATCAGGGCAGGATAATGAGAMGTACAATACGTCCTTAAAAGCACCTTCACCCCACCCCTCTCTCCCTCCCATCTCTACTGCTTATGCCAARGATTCAAGGAGACAGGGAAGGGGGGGTATGGTCACTTCATCCCCCGTTGTTTCTCTTGCTGCTCAGGGAGACGAATCATTCCCCTGCTACACCGTGGGGTGTCTCCCATGGGAGACAGTTCTCTGAGAACTTCTCCGATGTGTCTCCATCTCATGGGCAGCAGCTCCCTGTGAACTGTTGCAACTTGAGTCCRTCCCACGGGCAACAGCACTCATCAAACTGCTGCAGYATTGGTCACTCTTGCTTGCACGGGGTGCAGTCCTCCAAGGACAGGCTGCTCCAGCCTGGGTGCAGGGTCCCTCTCTCCACAGGTCTCCCACAGGATCACAGCCTCCTCCAGGCATCCTCTAGGCTCCAGCACGGGCTCCTCCCTGGGCTCCGGGCAGATCTCTTCATCCCTGTGGCTCTCCATGGGCTGTGGGTGGATCTCTGCATTCCCCGTGGATCTCCACAGGCTGCAGGGCCGCAGCTGCTTCACCATGGTCCTCATCACGGCCTGCAGAGAAATCTTGGCTCTGGTGCTTGGAGCACCTTCTGCCCCTCCTTCTCCACTGCCCTTGGTGCCTGCATGTTGTTCTCCTCACATATTCTCACTCCTGCTCTGGCTGGAATTGCAACTGCACCAGAACCTTTGTTTTGATTTCTCCTTCAATCTGTGATCACAGAGGYGTTACCACCATCTCTCCTTGGCCCAGCCTTGGCCAGCAGCACGTCCATCCTCAGAGCCATCAGGGATTGGCTCTGCCAGACATGGTGGAAGCTTCCAGCAGCTTCTCACAGAAACCACCTCACTGGCCCCCCCACTACCAAAAACCAGGCCCTGCACAACCAACACAGAGGTCCAGCTCTGCAGCTACTTGTGTCAGGAAGTTTGCATCAATGCACTCCAGAAAACTCCTGGATTGTGTGTGCTCAGCTGTCCTGCCAGCAGACACTTGACACACTTCAAGCACCCCATGAGGCCCAGAGCCAAGGAATGTCCCATTTGTCCCAAGAAGGCCTCGCCTATTTCTTCCCCATCAGGTGATCTGTCATAGCCACCCACCACAGTSTCCCTCTGCTGATGAGCCCTCTAATCCCGACCCATCCGCTGTCAGCTGGCTCATCACACATCCCAAAGCACAAATTCCAGCTGTTCTCTCACAGAAAGGGCAATCCCCACTCCTTGCCTTCCCAGCCTGTCTTTCCTGAGGCCTGGCTCCAGTCACTACAGTGCTCCTGGAAGCTCTCCCACCACATCTCCCTGATCCCACAGCTCTGCATCCAGCCCGCAGAGTCAGAACTCAAAGGCTGAGAGAGCTGGGGGTGTTCAGCCTGGAGAGGAGAAGGCTCTGGGGAGACCTTAGAGCCCTTTCCAGTGACTAAGGGGCTCCGAGAGAGCTGGAGAGGGACTTTGGACAAGGGCCTGGAGTAACACAACAGGGGGGAATGGCTTCCAGCTGACAGAGGGCAGGGTGGATGGGATATCGGAAAGAAGTTCTTCCCTGTGAGGGTGGTGAGGCTCTGGCACAGATTTGCCAGAGCAGCTGTGGCTGCCCCATTCTTGGAAGTGTCCAAGCCCAGGCTGGACTGTCCTTGGAGCAACCTGGCCTAGTGGAAGACGTCCCTGCCCGTGTCAGAGGGATGGGAAGTAGATGATCTTTAAGGTGCCTCCCAACCCCACCCAACCCAATCCAACCCAAAGAGGATCCTCGCTTGGAGACAAGCCCAGGCCATGTGCCCCAACCTGTACTGCACCACACATTTCCCTTCCTGGCTCACGGGAGCTGTCCCACCACTTCTCCCTGCTGTCCAGGAGGTCACAGCCCTACTCTTGGAGCTCTAATGTCTCGTGTCTGTTCCCACACTCCAAGTGTTTCTGCACAGGCACTGTAAAGAGGCACCCAGCCATAGTAATTTCCCAGAAGCCCAGAGGGTTTTCTTGTTCCCCACAGATATTCCTTATGCATGTGCACACTCTTGAAGTGCACTCCTTTCAGCCCTTTGGTTTTTTATTATTACGGTGGCCCTTGGCCACCAGCCCCTGTGTGAGGCAGCACAGGCAGAAGCCAAAACAGTCACAAACTCTGAGCTAGAACACAAAGAGGACATTTATTTCCATGGCCTGGCTGAGCTGGGGAATCCCAGAGCAACACCCGGACAGAGGCACACAGAGACAGAGGCACCCAAAGTGGGTCCATGCCAGAGGCTCCCTGGCTGCAGCTCACCCTGGGCTATCCAGGGCAATTCCCAGCTGCAAGGTCACTTGAGCGATTTATGATCCTCCTGAGTCTTCTGCTTTTAACCCATTCCTGCCARCACTCCCAGGGCCAGCCTGCTACTTGCCAGGACTCCGTCACACTCTCCCTGGTACCCACGAGGAAGAGAAGGAGGGGCAATAGACTGCAGCTGCAATAAGCTTTGCAAGTCTTTTGAAAGTGTCCCCAGGCCAAGTCCATGGCAAGGCAGTGACTGGTCTGGCAGCACAGAGCCTGCCATTGCTGTCACTCACCACTTTTTCTGGTGCTCCTCTGTGGCTCGAGGTCAATGGGCTCGGACACGTCACGCGACAGAGCTCCCAGCTCCTCATTTGCTAGGACAGCTCTGATTCTGCTGTGCAGTTGCAAATCTTCATGTGAAGCAAGAGCCTTCACCTTGGTGCCAGAAGCTCCCAGYGTTTGTCATCCTGGGAACATCCATTTCCCATCCCAACAGGCACAGATTCAACGAGCCTCTCCTTTGATGCAAAAGGCAGGGATGGGCTCTTGGAGCTGCAGAGTCTCAGAGGTTGAGCCCATCTCTGCCCATCAAGGTCCAGGTAGCGTTAATGATGCAGAAGTTGATTATCATGAAGGATTTGGTCAATGTGCAAGAGCTCCTTTAGGCTTTGATTGTCACTCCCAAGGGTACAGGGTCTCTACACAACCAAGAACAATCATTTTGGCTACTTTCTCCTCTTACCTAAAACAGCATAAAGACTTTCTAAGGTACTAAATGACCCCCAGACACCAATTCCAAGAGCCCAGAGAGGCACACTCCTCCTGCTTCTGAGCACTGAAACAAAGGGGAAAAGTGGACAGCTTCCTGCAAGTCAGAAGAATTTTCAGAAATGTTTTGAAATAACAATAAAAGTACTGATTTTTTCCTGCTTTCTATCCAGTTTAACTCCATCAGATTTTCAGAGGTGTCGTGTAATCCCCAGGTTCTCATTTACAACTCAATCTTTTTGATATTATCCTAAACTCTTCTTTGAAAGCCATTTAGTGTTTTGTCCTGTGGCACATTGGGTCTTAAACCACTGAAGAAGTCATGTGACTGCCTGTATAATCCAAAATTCTGTGTTGTGGAACAGAGACAGTTTTTGCTACGCAATGCATCACTGTGCTGGGGGGGGTTCCACAGTGATATAAACAGCATAGGGCCCAGTACAAATACACAGAGAGGGAAAAAGGTGAGATATTTTGGGAAAGAAAGGAGATTGGTGACTGAAATGATTAAAGTGACAAATAGAAAAATCTTTTTATACTTCCTTTCATCTTGGAAAAATAAAAGAGCTCATGGGGGTTCTAAAAGAAGGAAGAAAGGAAGAAGTTGAAAATTCTGCACTCAATCAAGCTAACTGAAATCATGGAATTATTGAATTAATTTTTTTTTCCCTCTCCAGTTTTGGAAGAMAATGTACCTCTCCATACYTTCTTGGAATGGTACCCATGAATAATTAGGACAAATGTTTGGCTTTTTATCTCCTGTTTTTACAACACTTTTGAACACCATGAGGAAAGATTGATTTATTGGACTAAGTGTTAGCAGTGTGAGCACGATCGATGGACCAGGGACGACTCTCACAGTTGTACCAAGTAAGTGACACTTTTTTATTTCTACAATTTAGTTTAAAATTAGGGTGGGGGTGGACAAAGGAAYTCAGTGTTCTGGGTAGACTGTAAGAATTTTCAGCTGCAATAATCCCTTGAGTGCACTCTCTCTCYRGCCAGGCTTTCAAGCCAAATSCTCAGCTTGTATCTGCTCAGGAAGGTTCCCCAGGAACAACTGGGCTGACTCTGCATATCACCATTATTCCATGATCCCCAAACACCAGCAGTGCACTGCTTAGCAGGATATAACTTCTTCCCAGTTTGGAGAGCTCTCTGGCCCAAATTCCCTGGGAAGTGTCCTGTTCTGCAGTGGACTTGCACTGACTCCCTTGGGGCAGGAATGCACAGCTCAGTGCAGAGCTCACAGTGTGAGGAGTTTTGGGACAGATTTGGAACTGCCTGGTTTGAGAAGTTTTGACACTGGCACCACACTCCCAGTGTCCCCAGGAAAGGAATTCCAGTGCCATGGAGACAGAGGAGGAAGGAGCTTAGATAACCTTGGGCTGAAATTTTCACAAGGGCCTCATAGGCAAGACCCCCTGGAATGAGAGACAATTGGCTCCCAAGTTGTGTGGGCTCTGAAAACACCGATGTGGGGAGTAGGGATTATAACAAGCCTTAGTAAATCCTATCTTTATTTGGAATTTCATGGTGTACAAAAAAGGTGGATGTCACCCCAAGCTTTCCTAYGGGAATGTGAATGTTGGGGTGGCAGAGGAGTTTGCAGTGTTGATCTGTGTTATCCTGAAGATCCAGGTGCATCCCTGAGGATTTGTTGCTGTGCTTTCAGAGGTCTGCATGTCTTTAAAGTGCTGCAAAAAGTGTCCCATGTTATTTTACATCCCTAAAACACCCTGCTCCCATTCCAGAAGGGCATGGGACTCCCTTGAGTGCTGCCTAACATCTGTCCATGTCTGTAGGATATGTTACATGGGAACAAATGTGTATTTTGGAACAATCTCAGTTCAGTTCCAATTCCAAAGGGCCRAAGGAATGCAAAGATACCATTCTGAAGAAAGGCCTCTTCTTTCCATGCTGTTCAACGATTTTCTTTTTCTAGCCAAAGACAGGATATTTTCAAACCTGCCCAGAGACTCTGGGATTATGTTTAACAGTAAAAGACATTGGACCTTACGTATCAAAGTCCCTCCGAGYCTGCTGAAATACTTAGTAAGTTGAAGCCAAAATTTCTAGAGTGTGAGTAACCTCCCCCTTTTGGTTTTGAATTCCTTTGGGAGCTTCYAATATGCATTTTAAGCTGTTTAGAGGAGATATCCTTTATTATCCAAATCTTTTGAGAATTCCCCCAAATCAAAATGACATAAAATAACAACCATCACTGTCACTGTGGGWTACTCCAGGCACATTCTCTTGGGGGCTCAGCTAAGGACAGAGAAGGGTTTTGCTTTTGTTTGGGTAGATTTATTCCAGACAAAACATTCATTAAGTATACTAAGTCACATTACTTTTGGCTCTTCCTGTGACTTTATAAGACTAAAGCAAAAGAGAAGTACAACCTTTTGTCCTAATATASTGCTAAAACATAATACACAAATCCCTTCCAGAAGCAAGCAGTGGCAGGGATTCATGGCTGTGTTGTCAGGTAACGCAAACTAGTGGGACTCAGGTGAGGTGTCTGGGGCCTGATAAAACAAATACTCTGCTTTATGAACAACAATTGCACTGTGTCTGTTATGTCTTGCTGAAGATCTTGCCCAGGGAGTCATTGCAGAGAAGCAGCTTGTTTGCATTCTGGCTGTTTGGAAAGACTGGAGAGGAGACCACATGAAAAGCCTTGCAAGGTCTTCTCAGAGAACAGAGAATGCATGGGACTAACAGGCTCTGGCAAACCACGGTACAACACCTGGGAAGGAAATGTCTGATTTCTGTTGGGTGTCTGGTTGCTGTAGTGTGGACAAGGGTGTAGTTCTGCCTGGTTGATCAGTAGAGCMAACCCATGAGGTTCTGGCAGAGCAGGGTTTGGCTTTCAGCTCAGTTCCTCAGCAGGGGCATAGGGMTGATGGGGACAGGGTGTAAAACCAGAACCCCTCGATGAAACCTTGTGATGAACAAAATGTTAGACCTGAGGGACCTCTTGACCCAACTGCAAGGCAGACACCACACGAAATGAAAAGCCTAGTGCACCTCTCTTTACCAAAGACACCCATCAGGATGCTCCTGGCAAATTAGACACGTAAATCTTTGTGGATATGTCTGACAGCCTTTCATAAG
The DNA here is from genome assembly GCA_018881555.1 of Amblyornis subalaris. Classification (NCBI taxonomy): domain Eukaryota; kingdom Metazoa; phylum Chordata; class Aves; order Passeriformes; family Ptilonorhynchidae; genus Amblyornis; species Amblyornis subalaris. The sequence goes on from JACAXG010000693.1 coordinate 31,572, forward strand.
CTGAGCTCTTTCTGGCAAGGAAGGATGCTGGAGGATTCCTTTCATTTCCATRTTTTAACTCTAATTCAAATTGCTCATCTGAGTTAAGTCCTGACGTTGGTTTGTGAAATCACCCTTGCTTCTCCACAGATGACCTGCAGGCCAAATTAATTTGTTTAAAAAAGAAATCGTGGTATCACAATGATTTGTTGGTTACTAAATTCTTTTGAGACCAACTRTTTCCTTATAAGACAGGACCTGCAAGTTTAAGCAATCTTATTTCATTACTTGTACATCTTTTAGGAAGTTCCCAGAGAAGGCTTCTGCTGTACCGTTGAAATTCAGTCCTTTGTAGTTGTCAATCCCTTGTCATTCATGTATTTCCTGGGGAATTCAACACTGTAATTATTTCAAAACTGAAAAAATACATCTAAAACCTACAGAGAAACTGACAGGTGAGAGCAAGGATCTCAAATCCTGTGAAAACTTGTCAGCATCTTTTAGATTCTTTCAAAGCTCCAGTTTTTATGTCTCGGTGTTTGTTGGTTTCACAGCACYCAAGGAGACCAAACTCCTCCTTGCACCTGAGCAGTTGTCACTGCACAGCTCCACCTTGTCCCCCGCTCCAGCAGCAGGACTTCATTYYTGCAAGTAACRTCCCTCACAGGAGGAACTTTGCACAGCAGTGGAGCAACAAACTGACTTCTGTTCTCCCWGCCACYCCTGCTGTGCTTAGAGCATTTAGCTACACCAGGAGCAGAACTAGGGAGGGGAGAGTAAAGAAAAACACAGTTATTCCCTCATATCTCATGAATATGCAAGGCAGTCCTGATAGAATTGTTGTTTTCTGGAATTGTYGAGAAAGCAGAATAAGTGGACTCTTGGAGTGGCATGCATCAAAGTTCTCTTCTTGTTTGCAGGTCCCTTATAAAATCAAGAGTTCCCTTACAAAGATGAGCTTTGGCAAAAGGAAGCTGAGATCCTGTGGAATTAAATCTCCTGTAAACTACYCCCCCCATATCCCTTTCTGTTGTTAATTTGATCTTTTGGAAGRAGCAGCAAGAAAAAATGACAAAAAAATAGGCAGTTAGTCATTGATAATGCTACCAATTAGTCASAGCTGGAGCAGACAGGAATTTTCAGTGACTCAGCACTGGGACAAGCTTGCAGTAAAATCATCATGTCCAAACCATGCTTATATGCACAGACAGTCCAAAAACTTCTTTTCCAGAGGTGAAATCGACTACACAGGAAGATGGTGGCACCACTGCAAAAACAACACCTTTGCCAAGGATTTTCAGTACAAAGAACTTGGAGATCACATCGGCTTTGGCAGCACAGAACTGCACAGCCAAATTCGAGACCAGCACGATTACAACACTGCCAGGTACAGTTTGGTGTCACAGCTGTAGCTTCTTTCTGGAGAYAGTGGCCTGTGGTGCTTGGTGTTCTCCTGCTACTCAGCACTGCCCTGGGCWGCCAGCAGAAAGGAGAAAGACATTTGGGACYTTAGCAGGGAGAGCTGARAGATGTTTCAAAGCATCTAAAATAAATGGTCTCMACTGTTTAATAACTTTGGGAGGAAGAGGGAAGACACAATCTATTAGTTTAAAATGTGAATTTCCTTATGATTAAATATTTCACCCTGTAGCAGMAAAGCTCCTGCAGCCCAACCTGAAACAGCCTTTCTAAAACAAAAAAAAAGTTGAAGTTGTTTAGGGGTTTTTTTTACTAAATCACGTTTTGTATTTTGTGGAACTATTTCTGTAGTCCAGAACGTCATTCAAATAGTAAAACCAAAACAATTCAGGAATTCTTTTGTTTCTGGCAACTGTGTGGAGGAATTGTCTCCTCAAATAAATGTTGGAATTAATGACTGATTATCTGAGCCCCAGCCTGTACTTTCCTCAGACACAAGCTGCTGTTTCAAGGTTGCTCCTGCAGTAGCACACAAGCACCAGGAAGCAGAAAGCAACGGAGACACACCCTGGGCTCCCCTGTTGTTGCCATGTTCTCTCTCCTCTGTTCCTTTGCTGCTCTTCCTTCCCCTGAAACCCTGGGACCCGTGGGTTTTTCCACTTTCTGCCAAGGTCACAGCATCAGAACCTASACCATGATCTCTCCCATCCTTTCTGGTCACTGAGCAGRTCCTGACGTGSAGAGAGTGAACATGCTGTCTATGGCYKKGCTGGGGTTGAGAGTCCTGCTGGCAAAGAGCATCGCCCTCAATACCCTCATGAGTATCAAGTTGYTTCTTTTCTGAGGTGAGGGAGCACCCAGTGTGCCTGTCTTGATCTGACAGCGATCCAACAGTGGTTCATGGGCCCAATTTCATTCCATGTAGTTTATAACCCACTTTGCTCTTCCAGACATGGGGAATGAATGGAGGCAAGAGGAAGCTGAGGAAGAGCAGGAGAGAACGTGAAGCAGCAGCACAAGGGGCTGAACAAGCAGTGTCAGAGCTGCTGACAGTGACACCCAGCACACAACGCAGCCCCTTCCCCTGAAGCCATTGAATACTSTTCACTCCTGCCCAGCCAGCTGATTTCCCCTGAACAGTTGTCAGTGCTTTTGCTGTTTCTTCTCCTCTGAGAACTGAGGAGAGTGCATTTATCCTCAGCCTCCTGCTGACTTATCTCCCCACTCTTCTGSCATTTGCATACAAGTGTCCAACCTGCTGCAATAGCTCTGAAAACTCCAGTGCTCGCTRTAGATCCATGGCCTTTGAAAAGCACCTTTCACAGGGGTGTTGTGTCACTGCCTGGAGAGCTGGAGTGTTACTGCTGAGGGGATTCAAGCCCAGGGGTTGCCATTTCCAGCTTTGGGGATTAGATAGCTTTAATAACAATAAGTGTGTATTGTAGATGAGCAAGCTGTGTAGGATCTGAAGGGACTCAATCCAACCAGATAATGTTCAGCCACAGAAGCTTTTCTTTAATCCTCTATTTCTTCTGCCAAATGTATTGCACGTGCATTTTAGGTTTTCATAGTAGTGACAAAAATAAAGTTTTACGAGGCTCAAATGCTGTCGTTCATTTTGTGTTTTTTCTCCTGAGKTTGGGATGGAGATTGCTGAAATCCAACTGCCCTCATGCCCACTGGGATTAGAAATGCAGCTTTGAGAAGGTACATTTCCTGTTGGCTGAAGTTGCCTTTTCTAGCCCTTGTGCAGGGAAGTGTCTCTTGGGCACATTCAAGAGCTTCAGTGAGGAGAGACCTTGCTGTGAGCMGAGGGAGGCAAATGCACATATCAGCAGAGAGGAAAACATGCTGTTGTTTTCCACTCAGTGACACGAGGGAGAGGCCACCAGGAAATAACGGGGSTGCTTTGATGGAGTGATAGTTTCCAYAGCACCTTGGTTCTTAACTCCTGGAGCCCAGCACACACCTTCCCCAGCTCATCTTTCCCTCACAAGCAGCAGGCAGGATGCTGTGGTCACCATTTCTCACTCCGTTTTACACCAGGCAACATTCACCCTCCCCTGCTTTTGAAAACACAAGTGAACCACATCCTGCAGGGGAAATGAGGCTTTTCTCACCCTGGCTGAGGTGCTGCTGGCTTCAGGAGAGCCTCTGCAGAGGACAGAGCAAGGTCTGCTGCATTAAGCTTGCTCAGGTTACACCCTCAGGCCATCAAGTGTGGATCAAGTCTGGGACTAGGACTGGATCCATSCACAGCTCCACAKTAAACTATCGTCTGTTAGAAGAAGCACCTTTGAGTTTGGAATTATCCCTAAATCAGAAAAAACAGGTATTGTATTGTAAGGGATCCCATGATACCAAAATAATGGAGGCTGTTTATAAGCAGAASTCTTCTGTAGAATACATTTTAACAGTACTATCTATATTCTCCTATTGCTATATTTTTATGGCTTTTCTGCTCTGATCTRTTTGAGAAATGTTTGCAGTTTTCTTATCTTAACTTAGTGAGATCCATGTGTTTGCTCAGCCAGCGTTTCACCCCTGGCTAGTCCTTGGCTCACAGCCTGGATCAGGGAGGCTTCAGAGCTTTTTGCACAGAGTGAGGCATTAAATCCCCAGTGCCAGCAGGGCCTCATCCCAGTTTAAGTCTGCAATTCTTTTCTGGCTGCCACTCAGCCTCAGGGCATTCTCTGGTGACAGTTTACAGCTCGTGGTATGCACAGGTTACACCTTCACCTTCACCTTCCCCTTGGGGACCTGCTGCTCATCCCTTGGACAGTTCTCCTCCAAGCTGGGAATGTTTCCCAGGAGCTCTTATCCTTCAGCAGGGCTGTGGGCAGGGTGGGAATGCAGGGARGTTCTCAGAGCCCACTGGGACTCCAAGGGGCAACATCTGCATTTCTATGGACCAGGGACACCTGCARTGGATCAGACACAAGAACTTCACTCATCCCTGATGGAAAGCAAATCCCAGCCTGGGAAAAGCAAGGTGCTGCCATGGRGTTTTCAGCCCCTTCTGCTTTTACAGAGGGTGACACTGCTGCAGACACCACAAACTTTGGGACTCTGCCCTCAAACACCTCCAAACTGCTTCTCAGCCCTGTTGCTGCCAGCAGGTCATAGCACAGTCTGTTTKGTGGCTTGTCACTGTAAAAGGACACAGGCCACCCACAATGTGAACTTACATAAAATTTTTGAGTATTCTATGCAAATTCTCATCTCCAGCACATCAAGTTTAACTTACACATAGAGTGTGGTATCTAAWATCTGTCCTGCTGGGCAAGTCACAATGGTGAGAGCTCTCTCCTGTGGCAGAGAACATGAAAAGCATCCTGAAAGAATAAACCTCTTTCCAAGAGGTTACATGGCAAATCGTCGTGAAGGACAAGGAAATCTGAATRGCAGGGAGAATATTTTGCRTTTTCTCTCATATTTTTAGTTAAACATATGGAGAAGAGTGTTTATGCTTCCAAGTCTACACCTTTCTTGCTTCTGCAGCAATGGATRGGAATGACCCAAGCAAGGTTCAAGGTCTGAAAGGTTTGAGTGCCCAAGACACAAAGGATGGAGAAGCTTCACAGCCAGAGAGGCTCTGGCAGCAGCAGGCAGGACTCCCAGGCTCAYTCCTTCCATGGATTGGCTTTCCCAGAGGCAGGGGCAATGGGACAGAAGGAGAAGTTCGGGACAGAATCAACATCTCTCTGTTACCTGACCCCTTTCAGCTCAGCCCCCTGAACTCGCACAGATCAAAGCCTCAGCCCTGCCCTTGCAGGAAACCTCGGGGTTTTTTCCATGTGGTTCCCCACAGTGTTCTAGGGTCAGAATTCCTCACCCTCAGGCCCTTGGCTGCTTCTGGGCACAGCAMAGCAACCTGGCCTGGGGTTTATTTTGTGCTTTCTTGCCCAGGGAGCGCAGGGAAGTTCGCTGCCAGCTGCAGCTCAAATGGGCCTGGGTGGGATGTGGCTGATGCTGCTCCTTTCGCCCTGCTGTAAGCCCARGGTGGGTGTCAGAGCCCTGTGACCATCACTGCAGCYKCTGCACCCCTGGGTGCAAGGCTTGTGTTTGGGAAGGGGAGGGGACATACATTTAAAAGGACACTCCAAGCAAACCTCAAAACTTCTATGAGTTTTAATTTGCTAGAAGTAATTAAAATATATGGAATGAGGTTTAAAAAAGATCCTTTTATTTTTAAATCAGATTTCATCAGAATATATTTTTCARTTTCAACTTTTTAGTTGATATGGTAAACCAGGCTCTATTTCACATTCTGGTCATATAACCCCTTAGAGATATTTTGATGAGAGGATAAATTTATTATTTTCTTGTTTTTAATTTAAACAGTATCAAACTCCATGAGAATGGACAATATTAAATAGCTCTTTGTACTGTTGAATCCTTCTGTTGTCTTATAAGGCATTAAAAATGCAATGTAATAATTATAATTCTGCATCTGTTGGGTATAATCYGAGCTGCCTATTCTGTTCCCCTCAAATACTAAAAAGTTCCTGATAAAATGAGATCTACTGAGGTAATCTGAACTTCTTTCTCTGATCTCTCCTGCTACCTTCTGGTCAAAGTGTTTATTGTTCTCACAACATTTTCAATTTAATGAAATCCRGTAAATCGCTCAAACAGGAGGAAAAAARCCAAAAAACCAACCAACCAAAGAAACCACCAAAACCCCACAAGGAGTGTTGYGTCTGCACATGCCRCAAATKAAACTTCTTTGCTCTTCATTTGCATTCTGGCCTTGCCAGCAGRCTCAGTTGGAAGCTCTTGCTAAGTGTTGCAGAGGCTTTAGAAAGTCGAGGGCCAGGAAGCTGAAAGAGCTGAATAACTGAAGTGAGAGTCAGAGAAGCTTCATTTGAAGGTACAAACTGAAGCAGGTGTGCAGCTGGAAGTGACCTGTAACAGAAGAAATGGAGCAGAAAACGRGAAGCATTTGCAGTGCTGCTTTCAAAATTCCTTAGGATTTCTAAGGGAGCTTTAAACTGTAATTTATTCAAGAAACGTGGTGGTCACGATGTCCTGGGCTGGAGCAAAGAAGTCTTGCTGGGATTAAGGGTTGCATTCGTGCCCCAGAAAGCTGTTATGCCTCAGTCAGCTCTTCCAAAGGTGTGGATGTCTGGCTGAGCACGGAGCAAGTCTGAACTAGCAAGGAATGCAGCCCCAGCTTTCTGGCTCCAGGCAGTGAAGAGGCTGGTAAGAAGATGAGTGAATGAGATGCCAGAGAGCCCGGGGCCCTGGGATCAGGATGTTTTGCGGAATTCGTTTCCTGCAGGAAAGCTGCGCCTGGGGAGCCCTCAGGAGCTCCGGCCCCCGGACCTGTGAGGTGTGTGGGGAGGGGTCTCTCGCTGGGGTTTCTCACATCAAGGTCTGCCTGTGGCCCTGGCTCTCCCTGCCTGCAGGTGAGTCTGTGCACGGCGCAATCCTGTGGATATGACACCTCTTTAATTTAACCCGGCTGGGAATGCAGGCTGCCCGACACCGGAGTCCTCCTCTCCTCCAGGCATCGTGACTGGGGCTGTGCCCTGAGCAGCTGGGAGGGGTCTGGGGAACAGGCAGCCAAGGGGAGGGTGGGTCTTGAAGGACCAGCTTTAGACATGGTCACTTGCTGTGGGACTCTGGGAAAATGGCTTATCCTTTGGTGTCCACTGGAGAGAGGAATTAAATTCCTTAAATCTTCTTCTGTACCAAAATGATGCAGGGACATGGAGGAGGATGGAACAACTTAAATACACAGAATTGGTCTGTTCTTGTCTTTAAATTAATTTGAATTAATATAATTTTTTCTATCTGTTTTATACAAATATATAAAGTTTTCCAATTACATTTGTTATAGTAGGATCAGGGTTTCCATTTGTTGAACAAGTTTGTGTATTTGGAAGTCTGGGTGAGATGTTTAAAACTGTTCAGTGATGTGATCTGCTGCTTTTCAGCAGTTTTTTCTCTCTCATSTCAGTCAGCTTTTAGCTGAAAATCTTGGTAGGGATTGCACATACAGTACAGCTTGGAAAGCCAGTGAGTTTATATAGAAATCCTTTCTTCATGGGCAGGCACAAAGGTTTCCCTGTACTTATAATTCGAACAATAGTCAAATGGTAGTCCTCTCTCCCCTGCTTTACTTCCTTCCTTCCTCACTGTGCTGTGCAGTAATTTTGGGAATGGCACTCGGGAAAATTTCAAATGCCCATTGTGCTGTGACCTACAGAGAAAAACTCCTCTGGACATGGTAAGAAGGGATTATTTGGTGAAGTGCTGTTACACTCTGTCACTGCTCTGCAGGAACCACAAACACTTCAATTTAGCCACAATAACCCTGAGTAAAGACAAAATCCTGGCTGTTCTTGCCAGCCAAGAAGAAAAATTTCATCAGCTGCTGGTTCTAATTTTCTCCTTTTTCTCATTTGCTGCAAGTGAATGTACTGGAGGCTCTTGACTGGAGTGTAAGTGATGGACTAAAATATTCTGGAAGGGATGCCCAGATTTTTTTTCATCTGATCCTGAACATCCATTCAGAATGTTTTTCTTCTCACTATGGAGTGGGACACAGAAAGGGAGATTGCATTCCTGGGGAAAGTAAAAGTTTTGAATAAATTTTCTTTTTGCTCTAAGGAAAATCTGCACATATTCAGTTATTTTAGAAACTAGCACAGAATTATTGATTTCGTCACAATCATGTCAGTCAGCGTAGTTGCCATACCCAGAAAGGTGTGACTGGTTTTAGAGGCGCTGGTTATTTTCATGGCTCTTTCACGGCTTTGAATATTTAATCCCTGTGTGTAATTATTGTATTGCTTTAAAATAAACATTATCATTACTTCTATGCTGTAAAGAATAGTTAAAAATGGTAATGTGCCATGGAAACCTCTTGAATTTCAGGCGAGGATGGAGGTGGTGTTTTTGCAAAGGGCTGAGCTGCTGTGGGCACGTACTTGGAGAAGCTCCAGTTTGTGTCTGGGTTTCAGCTGACAGTGCTTTCAGGTGAGCTCCTCCTGCCCGGAGGGATGTGGGGATGAAATTTCCAAGGGCCTTGCTCCCACTCACAATTCCAAAATGTGAAAAAAAAAAATGAACAGAAGCACAAATCACTTCCCTGCCAACTACAGCAGCCAGTTTGAGGGAGTAAAAGGAAGATAATCAATAAAATTCTGCTTACAACAATTGCTTTAAAAGCTTTAGTCTGATATAGCAATGAGGCATCTCCCCAGAGATGCCATTCAGAACAGAAAATGCAGTTGAGTAAGAAATTCTGGAAAAAAACACTGCAAAAGTGAGCAAATTAGATCATATTATTCCCTGTTCATTTAAATGAACATACTACAGAGAGATGGCCAATTTAATTTAACTTTTTAAAATTTCATTTTATTTTAATTACTTTATTTTTAATTTTACTTTAATTTTTAAATAATTTTTAGATTTCTTTTTCTTTTAATTATTTACATTTTATATTAATTCAAGTCCATTTAACTTCTGAAGGACAGTAGCAGCTGAGATCCTTGCTGCTAAATTGTGTGCTTTCAGTTCGATGTCATTCTGCAAATTCAGGCCTGTTCCTGACTAGACAATCTATTTGTGGTTGCCAGTCCAGCATTCCATGAAAAAGGGTTGGGAAGGTCCTGCCTGTTCGGGGACACGGACACCATGCAGAATGGTTTGTCCTCTGCGGAGGGATTTGAAGTTACATTTGAGAAAGGAAAATTTGGATTAAAATCCTACGGTGCTTTTTTTTCCTGTGCATCAGCAATTTGAAAACATTCTAGAACTAGTGCCTGAGATGAAAAATTAATGACATGCATCAGTCTGCTTTGCTTTGGGCTTTTTTTTAACTCAGATTTTTTTACAAACTTTTCTATGGTACTGAAAACACTTGTGGCAAATGCCTTTTTGTCAAGGTGTCATATCTCACGCTAAAACCCACTCAGCAGAAGAACTTCTGAGCTTGTTTTACCCTGTTTTGTTGGGGTTTTTTTCTGTCTAAAAGCCAGTTTATTTGTTATTCAATATGAGGAATACACAGAACAAGCCCAAATGGGGAAAACATCTCCACGCAATCCCTTGGCTTACAGCTGAACTGGACAGACAGGAGCGAATCAGTTCTTGTCCTCAATAAATCATCAGCAATAACCCAGAATCCCTGAGGCCGAAGTGGCCAATTGACACTGCTTTTGGCACAGGTTAATGGTTTCTCTCTCAGCAGCACTAGAGCAGCCCCTACAGCCCCAAAGGGGGAAAAACACGTGTTTTTGTCGTTTTGTAGTGAAAGTCCAATGGAGAATTCTGAGAAATAAAGTGGTTGGAGCAGAAGGATGTGGTTGTCTCAAACAGCTGCTCTGCATGGACATCTTGGAATTAATACTCAGAAGTGCCTTGAAGAACAGGACGTTTGGCACCAGCCTGAAAGAATTAATTCTCCATGTTTAAGTTGTGAGAACTCAGCAAGTTTCGAGTTCAGGTTTTTGTAAAGTTTCTTAGGTTTTTGTGAAGTTTGTTACAGTTGTGATATACCAGTTTTGAGAAAATCATTTTTGGTCAAGGGAAGAGCTCAATAATAAATTCAGGGAATTCTGAAGAACGGTAAAGAACCTGATCATTCCAGAATAGCTACACAACAACAGTAAAAGGTTCCTGGAATTGGGTGGCTTCCACAGGCTTTTAAATCAGAGTTTGGAGTGGCATTTTGAGGCTGTCTGGTGATGACTTCCATAGCAGTGGGAATATTGGAAATGGCACTCGGTTTTGGGACAAGGACTCTTCTGAAGGTAAATCCAGGGAAGTATAATGGAAGAAGAGCAAGGAAAAAACCACGTGAAGGAAAAATAATTCTCTGAGTTTATTCCACTGTTCTGTTTGCATGTAAGTTATCAGTTACTGGTGTGTAGCTGGTCTTGTGCAGGTAGAAAGAGAAAATCCTGAATTTGGGGGCTGCAATGCCAGTTTCTAGAAATCTCAGTGCATCTGTTGGAGTGAAAATAGAGGCAGAAAGAGGGACCGAGTTGCTCTGTAGAGTGTCTGTCTATAATTTTAGCGATATAAGAGGATTATAGAAGTGTTTGTGGTGKTGTTGTTGTTGTTTAGTTTGGTTTGGTTTTGGGTTTTGGCTGTTGTTTCATTGTTTGCATTTGTTTTTTTCCCCCAAAACCAGAAATGTGAGAACAAAGGCAAATTCATATCTTAGAGAGGAATAAATCCTTAAGGCTTCATCATCATTTTGGTGCTGTTCAGGGGATGAGGGACACTTGGATGAGGAGTTTAGACAGTTTTGATGTGAGGTGCCTGGCGTTGCAGTCTGGTGTGAGCTGGGATGAGATCAGCACTAACCGAGGAGGATGGATGAAGTTTGTAGGAAAATTTCACTCCTGTCTTGCTTTTTCTTGTTCATCTTCATGCTCACAGTTAATTATTCTGATTTCTACAATTGCTACTGTCACAGGAGGATGGACCACAATCTCCTGTACGACAGATGTGAGCTGGGCTGGTCAGATAGGATCCCACAGCTCTGGGATTCACTGTAGGGAATTGTCACGAGAGCTTTTTCAAGCATTTTAATCACAGAATGGTTTGAGTTGGAAGGGACCTTAAAGATGACCTCATTCCAACCCCCTTCTCTAGACCAGGTTGCTGAGTTTTGACCTAGAAAGCTTGAAAAGAAACACCCTGGGAGATCTATGAACACACATCAAAGTCACAAAGCTTTTTGAGTCGAAAGCCGCTGCCAGCAGTTTTGGTAAAGCTCTTTGTCACAGTGAAACTCCGGAGGTGCCTACAGAAAGCTGACTTTTGGAAAAGGGACGAAGCTGTCTGTTTATCCAAGTAAGTGCCAGAAGTAAACCTATCAAAAACTGAGCTTGATGATACTGAGATGGGCTTTGGTCCATCCCTGGAAGTGTTCAGGGCCAGGTTGGATCGGGCCCTGAGCAACCTGGTCTAGGGGGGGACATCTCTGCCCATGGCAGGGGAGCGGGAATGAGACGAATTTTAAGGTCCATTCCAACATAAACCATCTATCTATGATTCAGAGGTTTAAAGAAGTTTTTTTTCCTTAAAAGAGTTAGTGGATGTGTCACCTTTCAGATAAAACATAAGTGAAAATTCATCTTTAAATAGTCAGACTTGTGAGCCCAGTTTACTCTCTCTCATGCAAAACATTCAAGGTCAAATCTCCCTGCCCAAGGGGATTTTACTTCCATCTTCATCACTGCTTTTTGAGGTCGTTTGTTTTTGGAGTTAGTATCTCTAAGATGAGAACTGTACTTGAAAAATGTCCATATTTTTCTATTGGTCATAAGGGACACCAGGACTGCAGTAAGTTTGGAGAGCTCTCGTGTGTAGGACACATTTCTGGTCTCAAGATACCTCATTTCCCTGCACACATAGTTCAGAGTGGCAGCTTCTTTTCAAATTAAGGTTTTTACAAGTTTTACCTTTAGAAATTGGAAAAGCATTTAATAATTACTCATTTTTTAATAAGTAGGGAGAAAATTTGTCATGGATCAGAACTTTCCATGGCCAGAATCTTGTAAAGGTCTGCCAAGGTGTTACTTGGGAGGTGAAAATCAAGAGCTGAAATGTGAATGAGGAATGCACATAAAAGTAAAGCCATGTCAGCCTGGAAGAATTGTGAAAGGCTTTAGGAAGCAAGTGCCTGTGGTTCTGGGAATGGATCTGGGCAAGGATGTCCAGTACTGGTTGCCCATAGAGTTTAACTGATGATTTGAGGAATTTATTTATTCTAAGTTTCCAGACTGGAAGTGTGGAATGCTGTGTGAGTACTTACATTTCAATATTCCAAGAAATTCTACTTTTAATTTATATATAATTCAGGCTTTAAAATCACTGGGGTATCAAAGGCTGTGAAGAATTTGTGCATGTCCTTGCCTGACCCTGATCACTGAAATCTATTGACAGAAATTTTTTTGAGTGTCTTCGTCTTCCAACAATTTTTCTGAGTTCTTTTGGCCATCAGCAGTTTTAGTGTTCAGAAAATATCAGTATCCACGGATTTTTGTCCTGGGTCAGACTATCAGACCAGAAATAGGAGCAGGTAAGAACTTGATGTTCCTAAGAAAAGGAAGGGACACATACAATGAGGAGCAACAGGTTGATGGTGATGTCTTTAGTTAAGCCAGGAGTCTCATTCCATAATAAACTATGGATGTCATCATTTGTTACTCCCAATTGTATTTAGTTGGCTTCTTTTCTAGGAAAAGAGGAGTTAAAATGGCAAATATATTTCTTTGGGTGGATTTTGCAATGCACTTTCTGGCTGTGTGAGTACAGGAAACTCTGGGAAATTAACTTTTGGACAAGGAACAAGAATTATTGTAAAACCAAGTAAGTGAAGAGTGAATAATTTAATAATTACACTTCTGTGTTCTTTTTTTCTAAGAATTGAATTTGTTTGAAGGTTTAGAAAATCTCTTCTCTGTTCTGGTGAGTGTCCATAAGACCGAAAACCTTTTCAATATTGATTTTTCTTATGCCAAACCTTCTCAAATGTGCTGCGTTACAAGGGCAGTGGCATGGAAGGATTCAGACAAATCTTTTTTGTTCTTTTGTAATTGATATGTTGACACAATAATGGTTAGAGAGAAATATTGCAATACTAAATTCTGTCTTTTTGTATCCATGCTTAATCTGAAATATCTTATATGGGAAAAAAACCTGTGAAATATAAAACTTGTTCGCTTTTACAGACCCAAAATGTATTCTGATGTGGACAGAAAATTATTAATTATTGCCATTTATGACAAGATTTAGTTTAGCAGAATTTTAAGCAACAGAAGTACATTTCTGTGGATACCATCAGCAGCACAGCGAGACAATATTTGCTTCATGCTGGCTTCTAGAGGTTTGGGAGAGGCAGGAGTTCACTCTGTCCCTCAGAACCTCAGTTCACCCCTCAGGGGTTTCTGCAAAGCTCCTTGGCACCGTGTGGCTGCTGGTTACGGGAAGCTCACTATGGGTGGAGGAACTCGTCTGCTTGTGCTTCCAAGTAAGTSTTGCAGGAAAAGCAGTGTTTCAGCGTTTGTTTTCACTCAAAAGCAGTGTTCTGGCACATCCCAGCTCCAGCGAGAGCCGGGTCCGTGTGACTCGGGAGCACTCAGAGCTGGAGGCAGAAAGGTCCCAGAGGTCTTCTCCCAGCGATCTTCTTCTCCCAGAGATTCAGCTGGAATGATGAATTCAGATTCCTCCTAGAGCCTCAGGAGGATAAACAGACAGGATAACTGCAAGTGTCTGTCTTGCAATTCCAGTGAGCTGCTTTTTATGAAGGAGTTGGTATTCAACCTTCAGTGCCAGCTTTCCACGTCCAAGCTATCACCTGACAGCGCACAGACCTTTGCAGGGGCTATGGCACAGGTAGCTGCTCATTTCTTACCCATTTAGAGGTTTTGGCAATGCTGGTTCAAAACTGCTGCATTGTCTGGGCAAGCCCAACTATCCAGAAGTAATTGGAATTCTAATGGAGCTCCCTCTGAGGCTTGGATATTCGAGCTACTCAAAAGTCATCTCGTTCTACAGGTTGAATGACTTAATTGTCTGTTGAATATCCAGGATAAAACGGGTGCTTGTGAGGCAGATACACCTGAGAAACAGAAGTCAGTCAAGTGAAATGAGCTTTCTTTTCGCTTTGTAGAAAGTAATCAGAACAAACCTTTGTTCATAGGAAATTTCCAATTTGCAGTCAAAGCTTACATAAAATACCTGAGGAATAAATGAAGAAAACCAGTCCAGGCAGCATTTCTCATGAAATATTTATGTGCATATCACTAGTTGGTTCTGGGGTTTTTCCATTTTGAACTACGAAAGGCACAACTTTTTCTTTATAGACAGGTCCTGCGACTCACCAGGGTGCTTTTAGCCAAGAAATTATAAAGTTCAAACTTCAGAGATGATTTTTGTAGAGAGCTCTCAGATAGTGCAGCTGTAGGGGAAGAAAGCAGATATTTGGACAGGGGACACAGATAGTTGTGGCAAGTAAGTGTACTCTGGTTAAGAAAGCAGCTTTTTTTACCTGTTTACCTTCATAGATATTTTGCAAATGTACTCAGCTCAAATTATTGGTCTATCATGCCAATCCACAGAGTGTAATTCTTCTTCAGTTGTGATGATCTCAAACACTGCAGGAGTCTTACACTCAGTTTTCTTGCCTGTGTTATCTAAAGGTCAGGCTAAATAATCTTAGTAGGTCCTGATTCCTGATTTATGATCAGGATGGTGTTTCTATCAGATTTTGCCTCAGATTCACAGGTGAGAAATTGTGAGTTTGCTGAATACTGTGATAAACATTTCTCTTTTCCAAATGTCAGGAAACACTGGAGGAGGGAGGAATGCTGGTAATGAAAAGTGATGTGTAGAAAATGACAGGAGGAAACCCAAGGCTTTCATAATGAGTGAGCACCACAATGTGTAGGTTAATTCAGCTACAGACTTGGATTGATCCGGATTTTATTCAGGATGCAGTGAGTGATGTGTGCCCTGACTGGGTGAGAAAGGAGAACTACGTGGGGTTGCATTCGTGACATCTTCAGTACTGCATTTCTCAAAACCTCACATAAGCAAGTCATCCACTTAAATACGTGTGGAACCACCCAGGATATGCAAGGAATGGCTGGAATGGGCATCTCCATCACAGGAACTCGTTAGGATTGTGGTTAATTATCTGAATGCAAGGGCAAGTTCTCTTTCTCTGTCTCTCCCTTATATTTCAGCCAGCAGATATGGTCTGAATTCTTGGTGAGGAGCAAGGAATGGAGGCTTGCATTTAGGATGGAAGCGTTTTCCTGTCCAGGTACCTTACAGAATGAAAACATTTTATTGAGATGCCAAATATATGCCCAGATATTCTTTGCCAAGTTCAGTAAGTCTGGCATGGGATTGTCTTCGTCCATTCCTGTCCAGAAATCATTACAGAGCAGGAGCTGTCCTGTTTCATGTGCATTTGCAGAACAGGAAATGTTTTTGCAAAGGAATTAAATGATGTGTGAATTCAGGAGGCAGCTACACAAAGGTGCAGTTTGGCAAAGGAACGAGGCTCAGTGTCAAACCAAGTAAGTGCATGATCTGAACAAGAGTGTTTTGAGAGGTATTGGAGAATCAGATGCTTGGGATTGGTAGTTTGTAATACCCTTGGGAGGGGAATCTCTTTCCATATCTGCTGCTCCTAGGGCTGAAATGAGAGTGTGGCTGGAACAATCAGTGGAAACAGAGCAGCAAAAAGAAGTCTGGGGGCTTTTGTAAGGTCTGAGAGTTCACAGAGAGTAGCTGTCATGAGAGGAGTCCTTCCAGTAATTACAGTGAGTTTCTACTCACACAAAGGAAGCAAGGACTAAATTCCCAGAGAAACTGACACCATGTAAATCAGTGTGGAGTGCCAGAGAGATGGCAAATCTTTCACCAAACTACGGAGCTGTGTCATTTCTTGAGTTGCTTGACCTTCATGGCATTCCTTGGTAGAAAGAGATACAGCAGACTGTATAAAAGAATGGATTTTCCTTGTGCTTGTCACATTTATCCTTTTTGAGGAGCACCTCAAGGGCTCCCCAAGTGTGGAATTACATGAGCAAGAATGGGGAGGATGGCTCCTCAGAGAACTGGCAAGTCTCTGTCCTATAAAAAAGTGATTTAACGTGTATTAACAGAGATAGAAGAGCCTGCAGAAATTGTGCTTGTGTGAAATACTGGGCCAGGTCCCTGCCAGATACTGTCCCCAGTTATATCTTCCCCTGCAAAACTGTTCAGGACTGGGGAGTGCAGCACCCCTGGGAATGTCTCTCCACCCAAAGCACTGCTTTGAACACAGATGTGAACTGTATGATTTCTGTAGGGAGGGTCTTAATTTATTCCTGGCTATGCCAAAGCATCCCACGTTCAGGGCACTTCATCTTTCTTGACCTGTAAAAATGTTGACACAAAACCTGCAAGGAGACAGAGAAGAGACGACCTAGCCTTCATTTTTGTTTTGTGAGGATCTCTATGAGGCATTTTGCACATACAGTTTGATTTTGATCACAAATAGAGTCTCCTGCCCTGGAAGCTGAAATGTGCAGAAGAGTGGGGGGGTTTTTGTAAGGGAGCTTTTGACTGTGTGAATTCAGGAAGCGCAAACAGACTGACCTTTGGAAGTGGAACCAGGCTGCTGGTAAAGCCCAGTGAGTATCTCTTCACCAAGGAATCTTTCAGGTTTTTTGTTAGATCTTCCTTAAAATACAGAGGGAAAAGCTTCTTGCCAGTATGAAGGACAGATGGCATGGGGAGGGAGAGGACATTCTGAACAATTATGTTTTCACTTCTTTGCCGCATTGCTGTGATAGAACAGCTCAGAAACTGTTCTGCTGAAAATCAGTGAGTGGGTTTGTGTTGTGTCAACACCTCAGTCAGAGGAACCCTTCAGGGGAACATATTTGAGATGAACATTCATGAATAGCCTTTGTTTACTCAAAAGATTAGACAGGGCTGGTTTCTGGGTCTTGGGTTTGGATCCCTTTCTGGGTTCATTGCCAACTAAACAAACAAGAAAAATTAGGACCTTAATTTGGTTTTCTCTGGAAGTTTCCTTCTGTTTATTTTTTCTTTGCTTCTTTCTCTTATGAGTCTGGTACCTTGCTTAGCTTCTAAGATTGACTAGCTGGCTGATCTGCCTGACTCCTTCTTTGGAGCACGAGAAGTTTTAGAAACAGCTCTGTTAGTTGTTTAAAAAAGTGGTAGAAATTTCATCCCCTTTTGAAATGTCAGGCAGTGTGTTCTGGCTGCTAAAGGCTGAGGCTTCTCTCCTCTACCGTTTTTGTATAAAGGTTGATTACTGTGGGATAGTTGAGTCTTCCTGGAAACTCACCTTCGGGAGAGGCACAAAACTAATTCTGAAATCAGGTACATCTAAAAACAAATAATTGTTTCCCATTAAAAGTGCAAGGCTGAGATTCTCCTCTCTCCTAACCATGACAAAAATTGTTCAACTTAAAAACTGTCTGTGAACTTCAACTACATTATGCTAATAGGTTTGGTTTCCTACTGCATTCAGAATTGTTTCTGTCTGCATTGCTATGGAAAGATCAGAGTATGCAGCTAGCAAAATGTCCTRATTCAGAGTCAAAGGTATGTGACACCTGTTTTCCCCCTTGATCTCTTTTGAAAAATGTATTTGTGTGGGGCCAAAGCTGCATGTGGTTTTTGTTAGCGAATGTGTCACTGTGCCAGTACCTCATCTGGCTGGAAAGTGACCTTTGGAGCTGGGACACAACTGGTGGTGAAACCAGGTAGGTAGAAAGCCTGAAGGGAGATAAAGATAGGAAAGCCAAG
The DNA here is from genome assembly GCA_018881555.1 of Amblyornis subalaris. NCBI lineage: Eukaryota > Metazoa > Chordata > Aves > Passeriformes > Ptilonorhynchidae > Amblyornis > Amblyornis subalaris. Next base: position 49,272 of record JACAXG010000693.1, read on the forward strand.
TTCCTCTTTCCAGGAGAGCCTTGAAACAGCCATTAAAATTCCATAGTTCTTTCCTTCTGAGAGCAATTGAAGGTCACAGTTGACCTTGCATCAGAGAAAAAAAAAATCATTATAAAGCTAAATACCTACTTGGGGGACTGGATTTTCCATATGTGTCATTTGTGAGTAGTTTTCTTCACTACTACATGTTCCCAGAAATCTGCCAGACCTGCAGACCTCTCACTGTCCTTTTATATTCCCATTGTCCAGAACCCAGGCAATGTCCTCATTAACTCCCAGAAATTGCAGTTCCTTCTCTGCTGCGAAAACTGTCCTACCCTTTGCTCTGTTGCTCCTACTCCTGGCTACAGAGAGGTTTCCATCCAGGTTTGCACTCCTGACAAAATGAAAAGCTGGGCTGTCGTGGGAAGAGATTGGAACAGGCRAGGCATTTTTTGTTTGGGGGATCAAGAAATGTGTTTTGAAGCCGTGCAGGAAGGTCCAGGAGCAGATCTCAGCTTTTAATGCTGATCTGCTGCTGAAGGAGGAATTTTGCTGTAGCATTTCTTTGCACGAAGGAAGGAGAAAACTTTCAGCCAGTGGCCATCTCYGTCCAAACTGAATGAGACCATCAAGGGGGAAAAACCTTTCCAGGCAATGTAAGCTAAAGTTGCCAGGGAATTTACTTGGGTGGACTAAGTTRAAAAGAATGTAAAGTAGGACCTGATTAGATACTGGAGGAAGGAAAGGGTTTTTGTTTTGAAGGCAAATACTGTGTGAATAGCTATGGAAACAAAGTCACCTTCGGAAGCGAAGTGCAGCTAAGGGCAAAACCAAGTAAGGTTTAAACCATTTTTTGCTGAATATTGTATATATAAAGAAGAAAGATAAAAAAAGTTATACCAGTGATATGAGCTGAGGAGAGATGTACTAAGATATGTCCTCAATTCCCCTGTCAGTGAGCTATGTCCTTCCTTTCAGATATGCAGTGTGGGATCTTGACCCCATTTTCCCAGGGCGTTTTGTGCCATGGCCATGCCAGCAGGGCTTGCTTTTCTCTCTCACCGTGTGGATGAGTTGTGTTCTTGCTGAGCTGAAGACTGCTGTGAGCTGTGGCTCACACTTGCCAAAGGGACACGGCTTCCAGTTTTCCCTGATAAGTGCAACCACTTTCTTGTTATCTCCTTCCATGTGGGGCAAAACTGCTCCGTGCCCAGAGARATTTCCAGGGTACCTGCCCTTCCTGGGCTGTGCTCCTTCAGCTGTGCCACCTTCTCTTCTCCAAGAAAGACTTTGTCTTTGGGCAGAAACAAAACTGCTCCCAAAGAGGCTTTGTATCCACAAGTCCAACACTGCTCCAGAGCCTGCAGGCAGATCATGGGAGTTCTTCACTTCAGGCGGTGCCAGATTCCTCTGCCATTCAGCACTGCCCAGTTGGGCTGTGTGTGCCCAGTGCTGCAGGGGAAGGTTTTTGTTAGGAGAGGAAATGCTGTGTGAACACAGGATCGAGTGCTTACAAACCTGTTTTTGGCTCTGGAACGACTCTCACTGTTTGGCCACGTGAGTCCAACGCTGCTCCTGTGCTTTCTGCTCTGCCTGAGCTCGTTCTTTGGGTGGCTGAAAGCAGCAGCCTGGCTGGGCTTTGGTCATCTCCMTGTGCCCATGGACAGGGTGGCCTCTGCTCTCAGGGAGTGTCCAGCACAAGGCTTCCTGCTCTCGGTCGGACTGGGATGGACAGAGTGGCCACACGCTCGCTCCCAAATGTCCCTGCTGCCCGTGGGAAGGCTGTCCTGGGCCACTGCATCCCAGTGAGGAACAGGATCCAGGGCAGAGCACTGCCTCCCTTCTGCTGCCTGTGTGAGCGTGGCCGTGGCTGGGCAAAGGCTGGGGCAGAGGTGCTGCTCTGCAGGGGCTTGCTGGGCTTTTTGTTAGGGCAGGAAATGCTGTGTGACAGCACCTACAAGCTGACCTTTGGCTCGGGGACCAGACTGTCCATCCAGCCCAGTGAGTGAGCAGCTTGCCAGTCTTCTGCCAAAGTCCTCTCCTGCACTGCCAATGCTCTCATTTTCCTGCTTTCATTTCCCCTTTGCCCCCCTGCAATGCCTTCTCTCCCAGCACACACTCTGGGAATGCCCTCAGGGCAGTCCTGCAGGGGCTGTGCTTGCTCAGAGTCCATCCCAGCTCCA
>JACAXG010000695.1:28606-47925 GCA_018881555.1 Amblyornis subalaris
CTGACGTAGTGAAGCCCCTCGACTATTTAACCTCATGAGATAAGATAATAAACGCCATTTGACCATCCACCACATTGGTGTCTGTGTGTCCATGGCCCGAGTGGCCACGGGGTAGGCCGGGCTGCCGTGCTAGCCTCTTGAACCAGGTCGCCTTGTCTTCCTAGCAGAAGGCAACACAGAAGCCAGATGGAAATTTTTGCTGTGGGACATTTCCTTATTATACCATCAATTCCAGTAAATTCAACTTTGCGGTGACTAGGTATAATTCCTAAAACATTAGCTATATTTTTTGAGATTACTAACATTACAGCCCCTGTGTCAATTAGGAATTCAATCATAATTTTCCGAGGGCCAACTAGGGTATTAATTGAGGGTTCGGGGTGTTCATTTGGGAGCCACTGTATTGATGTTATCCTCCGGGTCAGGGTGGCTCACTGTCCTCCCCAGGGACAGGAGTTTTTTGTTGGGGATTCTTCCAAATCAAATAAGTCCCGTCTCGGTGCAGGAGGTCTGTGCTGTCGTAGGTTAGCCTGGAGAAATTCCAGACACCCCACGATATTGTATTCTTAAGAGGAGAACGAAGGAAGTACACGGCAAAAACAGGCTCCAAAGCTTAAAATAGTAAAATATATTTATTACCTAACAAGCTAAAATTAAGAAAAGAATAATGATAATAAAGTTATTAAGGCAAATCTCCAAACACCCCCTCTCTTTCCAATACATCCCAATCTTTCTCACTGATCACACAAAGGGACATAAAACATGGGATTTTGATCTTTTTGATTAAGAGTTCTTATTGCCATTTTATGGATGGGAAAAGAGTTTTTTCTGTTGTGTCGTGGGATTCATCCCACGGAAGATAGCTCCCTGTGAAGTGTCTTCAGCGTGATTCCAAACCTTCAGGAAAACACCACAGCCTGCCCAGATTCTGCAGTGGTAAATCTTTCTCTCCCACAAGAAACTTACAGTTTGTGGGTCACAAAAGGGTCCACTGGGGTTAAACTTTTAAGGACAAGTCATTCCAGCCTAAAGGTACAGGTAAAGTCTCTCTCCCTCTCATTCATAATCTCCAGAAACCACAACTTAATCTGCTCACAACATAAAGTGTTCTTATTCTCAGGCTGTGTGAATTTCAGATCCCCCGCATGCTTCTATTTGTGAATTACAGAGTAAAAATGGTTTGGTTCTATTACAGTCTCACCAACGGTTTAGAGAAAGGGATCAGTCCCGGTGGTAAGATGGCATCTCCTCTGTGTTGTTCCCTCCTTCTTCTCACTCAAATGGTCTGCCACCATGTTTTTTCCCCTCACATGACTTGCTTTCCTTTCTCTCTGACTCGGAAGAGAAGTTAATATTTGCAGAAATGCCTGCAGGACGATTTATGGGATTCACATCAGGGTAATACTCGCCTGCTCTCTCCCTCTTGGTCATACGCTGCTTCTCTGGCTCATATCAGCAAAAGGGAGGGGCTGCCTCCCCCCCCAAGCCACGCCATATGTGCTGGCAGCGGCTCACAGCAGTTTTAGTGCTGCTAATTAGCAATAAACCGCTGCATCAGCTTCAGCTCCTGGGCCCGCCACTCTTTGATCTCACCGTGTCTGGCTCCGAGGGGGAGAGATAGTCCTTTCTCTTTCGACAGCCTCGGCTCCTGTGCCGGCTCGATCTCGCCGGGATGCTAGATGGAACAGGCCAGCCTGCCCCTGGCTGGCCCTCGGGCCGTGGGGCTAGACGAAGCGGGGCCGGCTCCTGTGGGGCCGGGCCAGGGGCCTGGTCTCAGGGCCCTCCTGCCTCAGGAGCAGCAGGGGAACAAGAGGCAGGACCCATTTCCTGGGTGTTTTTTAAACATATCTCCAGCAGAGGCATCTCTAACTATATCAGTGGTTTAAACTCATTGTCTATCAGCTGTTTTAACCAATCAGTTTTCTCCACACTGGGTTAAATCACCACATGTGCTCATCCCAAGACAGAAATTTTTTCCAAGGTTGTGGGAGGACTATGCCAATTTTCTGGTTTTCCTCATTTCCACTATTTTTCTTTACTGCAATTAAAGACTGCACCAATTTACAGAGTGCATCCTTAGAGGCACCGTGCTGTAGCCCTGCATTTTGCAGTTCTCCAGTTGTGCAGTGTTTTAAGTTCGGTAAATAGTTTCTCACACACTTTTCTATAAACATAGTTCATGTTATTGTAACCGGCCTGATGTTTTGAATTCCTAGTCTATGTGATAGACAATTCCATTGACCAGTGGACAGTAGGAGGTGGTATTCTCTTCCTCCAATCCACGGTGGTTTCTGAAAACATATAAATAAAGACCGAGGGCAGAGGCCGCTCTCTCTTTTTTCCTCCTTCCTTCCTTGACCTCTGCCCTGGCTGGTGGACCCCAATAACTGCATCTTGTGTGCTTATTTCGTGTCCGAGAGCGACACCGTGCAACCAAAACTAGGGAACTCCCACTTCCTGAGCCTGACGCCATAGGTCACTGTGCTCTTTATCAAATTTTGGTCTTTCCTTAGACCTTTCATAAAATTTGGGCTGTGCATTTTTAAGTTGACAGACTTGCTGTCCTGGGTTAGGTATATATTCTATTACCACCCACAAAAGCTGGATAAATTTCATAATTACACACCTGGGACTCCTTATCTCAACTGAGATAAGCACTCCAACTGACAGGAAGCACTACCCACCCTGGTTATCTGATCTCAGGTAATGGCCCATTAGCAGCACCCAGCCTGACTAATTAGCCTGAACCCTTCGGGAACATTTCGGAGGACCCTAGGGCTCCTCCAAGCTCATTACCGAAGCAACCAATAGAACATCGGGAAGATCCTCTTCCATTGTGAAAGTCCCCACCCCTAGGGGAGGTGCCAGCCAAGAAGCACAGCATAAAAGAAGGGTTTTGGATGGGAGAAGATACCCTCGACTCGACGAGACTCTGGGACTGGATTACCAGGCCTTCCTGCAGGACCAGTGCCTAACTGGACTGCACAGCTACCACCCAGGTCAACAGGGTATCAGGTTGTACCGTGACTCTGTCGGTTTGTTTAAGCCCATGTTTCTGTATTACTGCATTTATTTTAACCTTTTTTTTAATTAAAATTGTAATTTTGACCTAACATCTCTCGAGGTATTCGGTGTGGGGTTTATTTCCCCTGCTGGTTTACAGCCAAACCAGCACACTTGCCATGTATGGTCCAGTGGTTTTTCTGCAGATAATTTAATAGTTCAGCCCATACACTGCTCATAACTAACCACTTGTACAAACTCATCCCAAGTTAGTGGGGTCTTGCTGGCTAGGTCTGCGACTACAAGTATGGTATCTATTATTTTGCACATGGTCTTGAATATCTGGAACATACATCTTCAAGACTTTCAGGGAGTCCACAAATGAGAGGGGTTAACCGTGCCAGGTTAATAAGGGCTTGCATGAGAGATTTCCTTGTAGCATCTTTCTCATACATTGCCTGCATTCATGCTGCCTTCTGTACTGATGCAGCCAACTCAGAAAGGCCATTACTTTCAATTACTAGTGGATCTTGTCTCTCCTGAGGATCTGTGTCACCTGCCCAGTATGCAGCCCATGCAGTTAAGGAGTAATCATGATCTCCTGGAGTAGTAGTTAGAAACACTCCAGGCCCCTGAAATTCTCTTGCTTCTTCCTCACTCAACAACACTCAGTCTCCTCCCATAAGAGAAACTTGCCACTCATTCAGATTCACTTGGCACCCTGGAATACTTTTTTTGTAATTTTAATAACTTGGCTGGTGTCCAGGGGACTGTACGCCTTGTGGTATGAGTCTCATCATCACCATCAACAGCAGTCTTGGTCTTAACTAAGGGTTGCAAGGAAACCAGCTGAGAATTGGAATCCGGGTCCCCCATATATTCATCAGCACTCCAAATATCCCTATTCCAAGCCTCGATGTTGATGCCAAAGAGATTTTTGCTTTTATGCTTTTTATATTAGTAGTATTTTTGCTTTCATACTTTTTATATATTAGTAGCCCTGTAATCCTGTAGCCTTTACCCTATAACCTTGTAAATTCCTAGCTAGCAAATTCCCTATCCCATAGTCAAAATAGGAGTCCTATGTCACCTTATCACCACTAGTGTTCTGGGGACCAGGGACATTTCTCCGTCCCATATCTCCTAAAAGTTAAAACAACAGTAGAGCTAGCAATGTTAGGGGGGTTCGGTGGGAGGCTGAACCAAAGGGGGAATTACCTCATCAACCGTATTTCTAATTGGGAGATGTTTGTCAACTATGTTAATTCACTGAAACCCTATAGTAGTAGAAGCTTGAACGCGCTGACATACACACCGTTTTACCCTTTTTACCTTTTTACATCCTTTTAATACAACTTACACTTGCCTGTGCAGGGATTTGGGCCCCTCCCGGGCGCATGGCTGATCCTGGGGGTACCCCGGGAAAGGTTTTGCTTCCTCCATACCTCAAAATAAAATTTTTACTTTTTCTTACCCTCTTATCTGGCCTCAGCCTCTGCTTTTCAAACATATAAGGCATCAATGTCAGGGTAAGATACTGATTTACTGAGTTGCCTGAATGAAACAGGAGGCTGTTTTTCCAGCAACAGTTTCTCCCTGCTCTCTGCAGCAGTGAGCAGAGTTTTAAGGTGGTCCACCTTGGTTTTAAGATGCTCATTTTCAACAATAAGTTTATCAACTCAGGCTCCCAATTTCTCTCCTAAGTTCCTTTCAATGGCCAGTGATGACTTCAACACCTCATTTTCTGACTTCAAAACAGTATACTCTGCATCAAAAATCCACTCAGAAGCACGTGAATCTTTAGCTTCTTGTGCACAAGACAGTCTCCTAAAACTGCACAAATGGCACCTTTACCTTTTCCTTCTTTACACTTCTGCTCAGCCCAACATTGCTCAATACATTCCACTTTCTCTTCATCCTTCCAAAATTTTTGAGCCCTCTCCTTCCCAGCCTGGGAAGGAGCACATTTATATTTTTACAGCAGATTATTCATGACAATCCTGTCCATGATGCCAAGTTTCTGTCATGTTAAAAGGGTAGGTTTCCTCGACCCTTAGTGTGGGGAGATTTACTTGACCCTTAGTGTTTAATTTGTCTGTCAGCACCCCAGGAAAGCCGAAACCCTTGTGTCCAACCACTCTGTCAGTGTCCTTTTAGGGGGACCCTTCTCTAAGCAGTCCTGCTGGATTGGAGGATGGTTTGACTGACTTAGCGAAATATGACAACAGCATAAAGGAGACGCCTCAGCAGGTCTTCCGCTTTATTAGAGTGTGTTACCCACTGCCAGCGACTGCTAGCGCCTGTTAAGGACTCACACTGAAACTTAAAGTTAGAAATTTGAGTTTTAACTTAAAATTAGCTTTGTTGAAATTAGTTAAAATGAATGTAATAGATAAATTAAGCTGGAGTTAATTAAGAAGTTAATAATTGCTTAAAGGAGCTAAACCTGAAATAGGCTTCTTGACTAATTGTTTGTCATCCTATATTTGTTCAGCTGTACCTATAATGAGAAACAAAAGGCCTGAGTTACCAGGATCTAAAGAACAGCAGACAGATATTAATCTTTCTATTTGAAAAATCTATTCAAGGATGGTAAAGTAAAGACTGGCAGTTTTCCAAGGTCATGGGTTATTGTAAAAACTCAAAAGGCAAGAAGGTCAGAGAGAAGAAGACTAATTTTACTTCATCCCAAGACCACCGACTCATTTCAAGGAACAAACCACGCATGCTTAATGACTATTTGGCTAATTATCATACGAAGCGGAGAATGGGAGGTGTTTATGTTATAAATATGTATTTATGTTTTGAATATTTAAGACTTTTATAGATAAATAGACTCTGTATTGTCTTCTGAGTCACACTGCATTTTAGGGAACGACCCCACGCAGCTGCTCAGCGCTGTAAATAAACATACCACTTTCTAACTTTAATTAGTTAGAGAGTTTTTGTCCGTGAATATTCTATTTTTAATAAATCAACACTAACTGTTTATGGAATAACACTGTGTCCTGGGTTAGTCATATATTCTATTACCACCCACAAAAGCTGGATAAATTTCATAATTACACACCTGGGACTCCTTATCTCAACTGAGATAAGCACTCCAACCAACAGGAAGCACTACCCACCCTGGTTATCTGATCTCAGGTAATGGCCCATTAGCACCACCCATCCCAATTATTTGATCTCAGGTAATGGCCCATTAGCAGCACCCAGCTTGACTAATAGCCCGATCTCGGATCATCGAGGACCCTGGATCATCGGAGGACCCTGGGGATCATCCAAGCTCGTTGCCGAAGCAAGCAATAGAACATTGGGAAGATCCTCTTCCATTGTGAAAGTCCTCGCCCCTGGGGGAGGTGCCAGCCAAGAAGCACAGCATAAAACAAGGGTTTTGGATGGGAGAAAGCACCCTCGACTCGACTGGACTCCACTCCTCAGAATTGGACTCAGCTACTCCACTCCACTACCGGGACTGGACTACCAGACCTTTCTGCAGAACCAGCGCCTAACGACTACACAGCTACTACCCTGGTCAACAGGGTGTCATGTGGCCTTGCATTTTGCAGTTCTTCAGATGTGCAGTGTTTTTGGTTCAGCGAAATAGTTTCTCACGCACTTTTGTGTAAACATGAATTGTTGACCTAACGGCAAGGATTGTTATGAATTCCTAACCTATGTGATAGACATTATTACTAACCAGTGGACAGCARGAGGTGGTATCTCCATCCTCCAATCCACGGTGAATTTGGAAAACATATAAATAAAATGAGGGCAGAGGCCAGCTCTCTTCCTCCTCACCTCGGCCTCCATTTTGGCCTCTGCCTGTTGGAGAACCCTGACAGCTGTGTCCGTGTGTTTATTCGAACCTGAGAACAACAGTGTCAGGTTGTACCGTGACTCTGTCGGTTTTTTTAAGCCCGTGTTTCTGTATTACTGCATTTATTTTAACCTTTTTTATTAAAATTGTAATTTTGACCTAAAATCTCTCGAAGTATTTTGTGTGGGGTTAATTTCCCCTGCTGGTTTACAGTCAAGCCAGCACACACTATTAATATAAAATTGTGACAGCTTAAGGTTCGAGGATTGTCAGTGATAGTATCTGACTGCAAAAACATATTCAAAGCAATACACAGACAAGCTGTAATCCCCAGTAAAAATATTCAGCGTGCATAGAGTATGGTTATTACCCAACACAGGGGAGAAGACAGGTTCACCCCGTCAACTGATCCCAGCAGTTATGATGGATTCTTCCCTAATTTTTCCCCCATTCCCAGCTTACTTTTATACTATTTCTTTGTGTTTAGGTGGAGCTTGAGTGACTCTAGTCATACATACCTTTGTTACTAAATGGTGTAAAATTCTCTCACTTTGCTTTTAAAGATACAGTCAAAAAGAATATGGAGCGCATGCCCAGTGAGGGGTGGTCGAAACTTGGAGGTGGGTAGCTTTAGAATGGAGGTGTGTGTTAATATTACAGTTAGACTATAATGAACCAAGTTCATCTAAGGAGACTGATTTCACCACAGTTGTTGGCTCAGCAGCAGGACATCATCTCCTATCTCCCCGGGTTGACAGGTGTTATGCAGTTTATCAGCTGCAAAGTACCATCGAGTTCCCTTCCCTGCAAAGATTTCAATAGAGCCTGGCCATGGTCTCTCCACTCTGCTCCATCCTCCATTCCACCCCCCTTAGCAGGTGCTTACAGTTGTAGACTGTTTTCATAGGGAATCATCATGAAATAGGTTTCGAGAATGCCAACAGCATTCCATCCAGGAAGCAGCAACTATATTTTACTCTATAATTCCCTGTCCTGGTTTAAAAGAAAGGTGTCTGTCAAGGAAGGCAGTAATCTTCCTGGAATAGAAAGAATGATCCCCTCCCTCAAAATTATTATATCATTGAAATTACCATGCTTTTAGGAAAATATTTGGGAAAAGGAATAACAGTTCTTTACTAGGATTATGTATATATAAAACAAGACAGACAAACAGCAACAATAAGAAAACAGAAAACCCAATAACAGCCTTTTTTCTCGCCTGTTGAGCAATGTCCCTTTTTGGTGTAGTTATGGCCACAACCAGAAGGGGGTGCTCTTTGTTCCCAGCGAGGTGATGGCTGCAGCGACTCTCTCACAGCAGCCATAGGGTGCTGGCAGGGCTTGGTGAGGAAGGGCGGGTGCGATGGTTCCCCTGCAGCTGCAGAGGGCCCTGTGGTATGAGCGTGGGGACGTCTCCACCTGGCAATGGCAGCTTCAGTGGGGGGAAGGAGGGGAGACAGCTTCCCTTGTGCAGAAACTGCAGCAGATCATAGTCTCAGAGCCAAACACACGGGTAGCTGCAGCAACACGTGGCAGGCAGGAGCTTGGCGGGAGGCAACCCCAGTCCCACATCTCAGCAGAGGAGAAAAAAAAAGGAGCAGGCAGACTCGAGCTGGCAAGCCTAGCTACAGTGTAGCAGAGCAACCAACTGGTCCCGGCAAAACGCCAACTGTTCTCTGTTCCCAACCAGGCACAGACTGACCCACCCCCAGCTAAGAGACTGCTAAGTCACAATGTAGCAGTAGCCCCAGCTCGATACACACACACCTCCGTACACGAAGCTGCTCTTCTCTGATCCCAAATCGGAAAAGAGAGAGCAACTGCTGGCCCCGCTCCCACCAGAATCCCAGCCAGGCTCACAAGCATTGCAATACCCTTGAGCCAGTAAGGGAGAGGGGAGAGAAAGAGAAACAGTAATAATTTTTGGGCACTACCTAAATATGGGATAACAATCTCCAAGACATTCCACCCCTTATCCCATATCATTTGATTAATTCCCAAATTAATACATTTCAACTGTAAACACACATATCCACACATATAACCATATACAAATACAACTTGATCACTGACCATCACTGGGATATGGATAGAGTTCATTGGGTGCATGACTGATATTACTAGAGAAGTCCACTTTCATTGTGCATGGTAGTTAAAGCAATAGCAGTGACATTCAGTAACCAGTGGTATACAGGACTTCCACCATTACAGGCTGTTCTCACCCAAAATCAAATCCCCCTAAGGTACACAACATGTTTCCCCATCCCTCTGCATTACCCACCAAGTGCAACCTGGTCCCTGAGAAAAAACAGTCCCATGGATGGGTTTGTCTTTGCTCGAGGCAGAATTAATCCAGACAGTCTTCCCTAACATACCTCTCCTATGCAGCACCAGAACCTTATCTCCGTCTGCTGCACGCAGAGATTCGGATTGGGCTGGGCCAGCTTGGTTAGTGGAACGTCTGGTGTTAATAAACTATGAAGACTGCTAAATGGAGATCCCACCACTTGAAGGACCCACCCCCATTGCCTTCAATGTTGTTTTTAATACTCCATTGCACCTCTCAACTTTCCCAGCAGCGGGTGCACGGTAAGGAATGTGGTACACCCACTCAATGCCATGTTCTCTAGCCCAGGTGTTTATAAGGATATTCTTGAAATTAGTCCTGTTTTCTGACTCAATTCTTTCGGGGGTACCATGCCTCCACAGGACTTGCTTTTCAAGGCCCAGGAGGGTGTTCCAAGCAGTAGCGTGAGGCACAGGGTAGGTCTCCAGCCATTCAGTGGTTGCTTCCACCATTCTGAGCACATAGCACTTGCCTTGGCAGGTTTGTGGCAGTGTGATATAATCAATCTATCAGACCTCTCCATACTTATAATTAGACAATCTTCCCCCATACCACAGGGATTTCATCCGCTTGGCACTCTTGATCGTAGCACGCATCTCACAATTGTGGATAACCTGGAAGATACTGTCCATGGTCAAATCCACCCCTCTGTCTCGTGCCCACTTACATGTGGCATCTCTGCCTTGGTGTCCTGAAGCATCATCGGCCCATCGAGCCTGAAACAACTCTCCCTTGTGTTGCCAATATAAATCTATCTGTGACACGTCGATTTTTGTAGCCTGATCCACCTGTTCATTGTTTTGGTGTTCTTCATCAGACTGACTCTTGGGCACATGGGCATCCCCATGGCGGACTTGCACAGTCAGCGTCTCTACTTGAGTGGCAATGTCTTGCCATTCTTCAGCAGCCCAGATTGGTTTTCCTCTATGCTGCCAATTGGCCTTTTTCCACCTTTCCAGCCACCCCCAAAAAGCATTGGCTACCATCCTGGAGTCAGTGTAAAGGTTGAGTTTTGGTTACTTCTCTTGTTCGGCAATGTCCAAGGCCAACTGGATGGCTTTGAGCTCTGCAAACTGGCTCGATCCATCTTCTCCTTCAGTAGCTTCTGCCACTTGTTGTGTGGGGCTCCATACAGCTTCTTTCCATTTTTGGTTTGCCCCCACAATGCAACAAGAACCGTCAGTGAAAAGAGCATATCAAGTTTCTTCTGTTGGCAGCTGGTTGTACAGTGGCGCTTCCTCAGCAGGCGTCACCTGTTCTTGCTCCTCTTCGTCTGCCAGACCAAAAATCTCACCTTCAGGCCAATTCGTAATTATCTCCGAGATGCTAGGGCGATTTGGGTTTCCAATAAGGTCTAGCTGTGTAATCAGGGCAATCCACTTACTCCATGTAGCGTTGGTGGTGTGATGGGTAGACGGAACCTTTCCTTTAAACATCCATTCCAGCACCAGTTGTCAGGGTGCCAGGAGAAGTTGTGCCTGTGCCAATCACCACTGAGGCAGCCTGAACTCCTTCATAGGCTGCCATGATTTTCTTCTCTTTTGGGGTGTAGTTGAATTCAGACCCTCTGTAACTTGGGCTCCAGAAGCCAAGTGGCCGGCCTTGAGTCTCACCAGGTACCTTCTGCCAAAGGCTCCAGGAAAGACCATTGTTCCTGGCTGCAGAGTAAAGCACGTTCTTCACCTCTGGTCCTGTCCTGACTGGGCCAAGAGCAACCATGTGAGAAATCTCCTGCTTGATCTGGGTGAAGGCCTGTTTCTTTCCAGGGCCCCAGTGGAAATCGTTCTCCTTGCAGGTCACCAGGTAAAGAGGGCTCACAATCTGGCTGTACTCAGGAATGTGCACCCTCCAGAAACCTATGGCGCCGAGGAAAGCTTGCGTTTCATTCTTGCTGGTTTGCAGAGACATCGCTGTGATCTTGATGACTTCGATGGGTATCTGACACCATCCGTCTTGCCACTTCACTCCAAGGAACTGAATCTCTCGGGCAGGTCCCTTGACTTTGATAGCAAAGCCAGCTTCCAGGAGAATCTGGATAACTTTTTCCCCTTTCTCAAATACTTCCGTTGCCATGTTCCCCCACACAATGATGTCATCTATGTACTGCAAATGCTGTGGAGCTTCACCCTTTTCCAGTGCAGTCTGGATCAGTCCATGGCAGATGGTGGGGCTGTGCTTCCACCCCTGGGGCAATCGGTTCCACATGTGCTGCACATCCCTCCAGGTGAAGGCAAACTGGGGAATGCACTCTGCTGCCAGAGGAATGGAGAAAAATGCATTTGCAATGTCAGTAGTGGCATACCACTTTGCTGCCTTGAACTCCACTTCATACTGAAGCTCCAGCATGTCCGGCACAGTGGCGCTCAGTGGTGGAGTAACTTCATTCAAGCCACGATAGTCCACTGTCAGACTCCATTCCCCATCAGACTTGTGCACAGGCCAAATGGGACTGTTGAAGGGTGAGTGGGCCTTGCTGACCACCCCTTGCCTCTCCAGCTCACGGATCTTCTTGTGGATGGGGATCACGGCATCTCGATTCATTTGATCCTGTGGGCGATGCACTTTTGTGGTGGCAATTGGTACTTGTTGTTCCTCTACCCTCAGAAGTCCTACTGCAGATGGATTTTCTGACAGTCCAGGCAAGGTGTTCAATTGCTTAATGCCCTCTGTCTCCACAGCAGCTATCCCAAAAGCCCACCTGAGTTCTTTTGGGTCTTTGAAATAACCACGTCTCAGTCGAGCCACCACCTCTGGGCGCCAAATGTGTTTGTCATGGTTTGAACAAACTTAGGAGGAAGACTAGAGAAGTCTCCTCTGCAAACAATAGGGTTGGAAAACTCCCTTCCCCCCCACCTTAGGAATTTCTCGGAGGAAAATGAAAAAACTGTTTATTTAACAAACCAGGGTTCTGGGGGGTGCAAAGCAGGCACCAGGGGAAGGGAAGAAAAAAAATGAATAGTGTTAGGTAAAAAACATCTCGTGGTGGAGGAACCTGGATGAATTCAGAGTCCTTTTTTCTGGGTGTGCCTCTGCTCTGTCCTGAAGCTAGCTTATGGTGTAGACCCCTCTCCGGGCCTGGGGTGTAGGCCTCCCAGTGATGGTATGTAGAACTGAGTTCAGTTGTCTGTTGTATACTTTCAGAGGAAGAAGGAAAAACCACGGTCCCAGAAAAAGCTTTCTTCTTTCCTTGCCTCAGCCAGGAGGCTAGCTAAAGAGCAAAGAGTAAGTCTTTAACTCTCCGATCTCTTATGAAAAACACAGGGCTGAGAGCTAACAGAAAAAGAAAGTAAATGTTCCCTTCACCTTCAGCTGCCGAAAAATGGTGGCAGGCAAGAATTTTCTCCTGAGAACAGCAAAGCCAAGAGCGCTGGCTAGAGCGAAAAAAAGTAAAAGCTCCCTTCTGAACTCAGCTGCAGCCAAGCAGCAGCAGCTAGTGATAAGCCAGGAATGTAAATGTCCTTGAAGAAGTCAAAACACAGTGCCTGGCTTCTCGAGCCAGCTTAAAGGCACAGAGTTAATATGTTGCGGATAGGTAAAACCTTGCAAAATGAAGGCCTTGTTACCCTTATAAAATCATGGTTCACTTCTGTTACTTTGGCTAAGTAAAAAGGCCTCTGGGAACCAGTTCAGCTAACTTAGAAGTAGAGAAAACAAGGTACATAACTCACATGATCACCTCGTGGCTTATGGTGACTGGTTGAATTATTGTTTGTTGTGTTTCAATGGTATGTATTCTGATAATGGCTAACTGCTTAAAAAGGCTTGGTTTTTGTAATAAAGAGCTCTCCTTTGCACCTGCCTGGGAACTCTGTATCACTCTATCGACACATTAATATTTTGGCATATAGCAGGCGATAGGGGATATTTGGCTGGGATATAGCATCATAAAGTCACCCCAAGACACCGCTCCAGAGGAAGTCTATGCCTAGAAGACACAGGGCCTCTGGACCAGTCACAATAGGGTCTCTTCCACTCTTTCCCAGTCAAGCTCACCTCAGCTTCCAGCAGAGTCAACTCCTGCCACCCCGTCACGTTAGCAATAGAAACAGATTCTGCCCCCATGTCCCAATGGCATCAAAGTACATTGAGTACCAGTGTTGAACAAAGCTTCGTATTTCTGTGGTTCTGATGTTCCAGGCGATTGGATCCAAACAGTCCAAAAGACCCAGTTCTCCCTGGTCTCTTCCTGACAAGAGGCAGGGCCACTCTAACAGTGGTCTTGTGAATACATATGGGAGGTACCTTCCAGTGGGTCGGATTCTTGCTATACAGAAACTGGCACTGCACTTGCTCTCACTTGTGACTGCTGAAAAGCTGTCGGCAGAGAGGCCTTCTAACTCTCCCAGCATTTTTGTGAGACTTCTCTCTTTCTCTCTTTTCCCAGGCAAAACTATTATAAACAATCCTAGGAGTTTTTGTAAATTCACTAAGCTTCGTGCAGCTGCGCTTTGTTATCATTTTTGCTTAGATAAATATTTTGGAATAGGTGTTGTTAGAATTGACCAATGAACTTGGTAGGTGGCTGACCGAGGGTCCAATAGACTCTTGACATTTCTATAAACTTCAAGCAAGCTAAGGGATATAAGCCGCTCTGTAAAATAATAATAAACTCCTCATCGCTTTGTTCTCCCTAGACTCTGTCTCGTATTTCTTGGGACACTTGCGACACTCACTTCCCTTTTTCTTTCTGCTTCAGCTCTTGTACTTGGGCTGCTAGGAAAAAGGTAGGTTTCCTGTCCTCCTGTCTCATGTCTTCTCCATGGTCCAGTAGAAAGTACCATGAGTCAGTCCGTGGGGCATATCTTCTCTCTCTGGCTGGGGGGCGTCTGGCTCTGATGTCGGGGGCTCTGCTTTTCACTGATGCAACAAGGGGACTACTCTTCCTCATCTCCTCCCTAATCTCTTTGAGACTCTTAACTACAGCAGAGACGAGAGTCTTCATCGGACCATGGATCATCCTCTCATAATTCCTGAGTTTGCTGGCTATGGAACCCACTGTCTCTCGGTTGTCCTCGACATTCATTGTTGCCAGGAAGCTAGAATATTCTGGTCGTCCTAGATGTGCCAGGCTCCACAACATCTGCATTGTGCATGTGACCTTGTCAGGGTTGTTATTGTGTTTTCCGTCTCTTCCAAAAAGTATCTCCAATACCACCATTTCTCTCATGCGTTGGATTCCTTCCTCAGTGGTCTTCCAGGGCATTCTATGATGGTGCTCTTGCAGTCTGTCTCTGTGAACAAACCTTTCCCTTACACTCATTATGAGTTGCTCCCAGAGAGGAAGGGGCCCTGGCTCCCTCATGAACACCTGATCAATGCTGCATCCTTGGTCAGGGATCCCAAATACCTTGCTTCACAACTATCCGGTTGCACACCTGGACCCATAAGGTCCCAAACTAGCCAACAAAGTCGAAAAAGCCTCATGCCCCAATTTCACAATGTCATTTCGCAGATTGCGGAGACTGTAATGCAAGAGGGACTCTCTGATGATCTCAGGGTCTGGCTCCTCTGCTGGTTGTGAGGGCCTTCGTACTTCATTGTCATTAACTGGGCATACCAATTTGGTTTTATACTTCCTCCTCTGCACAGGGGTAACTGCTGCTGGCTGTGGCTTCCCTTGTGGTTTAGCTGGAACCCGGACAGTTTTAACGTCTCTTGGTCCCACTGCTGCGTCATCAGACTTGTCCTAATTGGGGCAAGGGGAGGGCTTCCAAACAGTTGGGAAAGAGCATTCTCCCAGCACCTGGCCTATCTCCTCCAATATCCCCATCTAATCCAGGTGATTAATTTCTAAGGTTGGCTGTTGGGCAGTGATAGGCTGTTGGGCAGTGTTCCCAGTCCCTTTGGAATGCTCCTGGGCAGCAACCCTCATCTCTCGGGTAGATGTCAGGGTGGTTACCCAAGGCAATCTCACCTTATCTCTCAATGATAAATAGAAAAGGCCTATCAGCAACACCAGCCATTTTATGATATTGTTAGCATTTATAGAAACACTGAACTCTTCAAAAGCTGTTGGGCTAGTGTCAGAGACAGGATATAGTCTATTTCGAGACATCTTGAGGAGCTTGGAATCGTGGGGAAGGGGGCGGGGCGGGCTCCATCTTGGTGGGGCAGTGCCCTGCTCCCGTACATCCACCCCAGCCCTGCTGTACCTGTCCATCAAGAGACACTGGAGGCAGACCCTTGATGTCACCTTACCCGCCCCTGAGTGGCCGAGACACGACAGGTCCCACCTGGAGGGGCAGGCCCGGGAGTGGGGCCAAGGGTTTAAGAAGCCCTCACCACGTGGTGCTCGCTCTCTTTTTCACCTACCTCCATCTTGGAGAAGTTCACCGCTGGAACCAAGGTGTTGGTAGCTATGCCTGTTTTTCTATATCTGTCCTATCTTCCTGTTTTCCTCCCTTTCTTCTTTTTCTAACTTTCTTCTCACAGAACATAACACTGGATGGGCTGTAAGGTTTTCTATGTTTAATGGGCTAAGTTTATGACTAGAAAAGTGATGTTTTATACCCTTTATTCTTTTGCCAATGTCCCCTAATTTTCTGTAGTTCTGCCAGTAAACTTTTGTGTGTTATTTTTACCTCTTGGGAAAATTTTGGTTGAATTTTCTCTTTGTGCCTACCCAGATGTGTTGGTTTTGCAGGGCCTGGTTTTTGGTAGCAGGGAGGCCACAGAGGTGGCTTATGTGAGAAGCTGCTAGAAGCTTCCACCATGTCCAGCAGAGCCAATCCCTGATGGCTCTGATGATGGACGTGCTGCTGGCGAAGGCTGGGCCAATTAGAGATGATGGTAATGCCTGTGTGATAACATATTTAAGAAGAAATCATAACAAAGTTGGTGGCACAGCTGTAATTTTCCAACTAGAGAGGAGTAGGAGTGAGAATATGTGAGAGGAACAACAATGGAGGCATCAAGGTCAGTGCAGGAGGGGGAGGAGGTGCTCCAGGTGCTGGAGCAGAGATGTCCCTGCAGCCTGTGGTGAGGACCATGGTGAGGCAGGTTGTCCCCCTGCAGCCCACGGGGGTCCATGGGGATGCAGAGATCCACTCACAGCCCGTGGGGGAGGTGCCCATGCCGGAGCGGGTGGATACCAGGACACTGTGATCCAGAGGAAGTCCCAGTGGAGAGAGAGGCCTTGCTTCCAGGCTGGAGCAGCTGTCCTTGGAGGACTGCACCCCGTGGCAGAGTGACCCATGCCACAGCAGTTTTGGGAGGACTGTCTGCCCATGGGATGGACTCACGCTGCAGCAGTTTTGGGAGTACTGCTGCTCGTGAGAGTGGACCCATGCTGGAGAAGTTCGCAGAGAACTCTCCCATGGGAGGGACCCCACGGTGCAGCAGGGAAACGACACCTCTGCCTGAGCAGCGGAATGAAGATCTTGGGTGATGAACTGACCAAAACCGCCACCCCATCTCCCTGCACGGTTGGTGGGAAGGAGGGAGGGGTTGGGGGGAGAAAAGGGTGTCTTTAAGGGCTTATTTTACTTCTCATTCTTTCTCTCTGATCTTGTTAGTAATAAATTCACTTTATATCATTAAGTAGAGCCTGTTTTGCCCTTGAAGTGTTTTCTCCCGGTCCTTATCTCAACTCATTAAACCTTTGTTAAATTCTCTCTCCTCTGCCCAGTTGCAGAGCAGAGGAGAGTGAGTGAGCAGGCCTTTCGTGGGTGCCTGGCATTTGGCCAGTGTCAAACCATGACACCAGAGAAAAGAATCTTGGTTCAGTCTCAGGTTTTTGGGTAACCTGAGGCATAACAGGTAGGCCCAAACAAGTTGGTGAAGGATTGGGAAAAAACTTCTCCCTGTGTTGCTTCCTCCCAATGGGTACCATTATTAAAGAAACCCCAAATACATGAACTTACTCTGTGGCAGTTATACAGCCATGTGCCCACATTCCAGAGGAAGTTTACAAACTTTAAATTCTTCACCTTACTAACCTATCCTGAAAACTGGGTAACAGCCACTGTAGCCTTAGTCATAGGACCCATGTTTAGATAAGGAGCTGCAAATGGCAAAAACATAGCCATGATCATTTTCCAGCAGAACTGGAATAAGCTGTGCCACATGGTGATGTGTAACAAGATTTCTATATCTAATGCAGAAACAGGTTTCCAAAGAACTGTTATTCCTTTTTTCACCCTTTCCTCTCTATTGATAAGCCGATTGTTGGAACAGACAAACACACACACTGAGTGCTTTTCAAAAAAGGCTTCTTTTTATTCTAACAAGCTTTTTTTATACCTTGCTTAAAACAGACGCTGATGCAACAGCTTCTTGATTTGTTAACACAGATTTTTGCTGAGGGTTAGGACAAAGACATATTATTAACATTATCTTCAGCCGAACATCTTGTTGCGGTTTTCCTGGAACTGCATTTGTTCATCTGGTTTTTAGTTCCTCAATTTTTAAAATAGCTGAAAAGCCTTGCATTTGCATTATTGCCACATTATCACATTTTTAGGGATATACTTTAATTGTTTCATCAACAGGCCATCCTTCTTCCGGTATGAATTCTCTCATATCTCCTCCTTTTTTATTTAAAATTGGAAAGGCTGTGTGTGTCACCTGCTGTAGAGTTCTCCACAGCAAATGCAGCAAACATGGCAGAAATAACAAGATGAGAATAACTACTAACACAATTAAAAATCCTATCTTTACCAGTTTCTTGAGCCACCCTGAGGTGTTCCACGCCCCCAACAGGGAGTCAAACCACCCACGTTCTTCTTGTAGTTTTGCAACTCCTGCCTACAGCTCTTTGATGTTGGCAGAGATGGATTTTGAATGATCAGAGAGATTCATACAACACATTCCTTCAAAATCTTCACACCCATGTCCATGAGCTAAAAGCAARAAGTCAACAGCAGCTCGATTTTGCAGCGAAGCTTGGCGTACTGATTTAACATCAGCCAAAAGATCGGTCAGCRCTGCAGATGTGGCATTTGTGCGCTTTGTCAGCCAGCAGCCTAGTTTATTAAGGGTTGCTAAAGCCTTTGCTGCAGCCACGCCAGGGGTAAAAATAGAAGCAAGCATGCATTTTTCTATTCCCCAAAAATTAGCATCATCCCTGCATTCAGGCATAAGTCCTGAAAATTCCCTTCTGCGACGGTGTGATGGGGAGGAAAAATGTTTCATTATGGTCATGTTTGGTAAAAGCATAGTGAGGTGGCCAAATGTGCAGGGACCCTCATCTATTCGGGACGGGATACCTGCCCATGCTCGATTGCCACAGATGAGAAACATTCCATGTGGTAACTGACGAGGGATGTGCAGGTTCTTCCCACCTATTCCTATCGTTTGATTACACCATGCCGAAGAATTGCGATAGCACGCTTTGGATGGAGTAACAGAGCAGGAGCCTTTTTGGGGCCAACTGTATGTCACGTTTTGACTGAAGGCGAAACATGCCACCGCCCTCAGGGACCCCAAAATATCAAGCTCCTGCGGCTCTGCCAAATTTAGCATCGACCCCCCATTCTTAGACCTGTTGGCCCACCACTTAACAAGCGTCTGATTAGCAACTGGCACAGCCACTAAGCATGTTTGAAAAGGCTATTGCGGGGTAGCAAGCGACAG
The DNA here is from genome assembly GCA_018881555.1 of Amblyornis subalaris. Taxonomy (NCBI): domain Eukaryota; kingdom Metazoa; phylum Chordata; class Aves; order Passeriformes; family Ptilonorhynchidae; genus Amblyornis; species Amblyornis subalaris. The sequence goes on from JACAXG010000695.1 coordinate 47,350, forward strand.
ACATACAGATGACTGATTCATAGCATGGGCTAAGGTTATCCACACATTCTCTTTCGGGAGCAGAGGCACTATCGATGCTCCCGGTCCTGCACCGCAACACAGCATCATGAGCATGATTCTAAGTGCGGGATCCATCCTTGTCGTCCAGGGGACGGCCACACCATTGCAGATCAGTTCTCACACACCGTGCCGGTATCCAACGAGGACCAGTATCTGTGGAGACACAAGCATATCCACGTCCCCACGTAATAAGGTCCCAAGGGCCCTCCCACTTACCAGTGATGAGGTCCCTTACCCACACCTTTCCACGGGGAAAAGCCAGTGCCCCATCAGATCGTAGCAAAAGAAAATGGTTTAAAATAACAGGAACATCAGAATCAGAAGGTATCATGAGATGGTTGAGCGTGTACACTGCTTTCTGGACATGACTCTGGGGAGGCTCCCCCAGCATTCCCCTTTTTTGCTTTTGCAACATTCATTTCAAGGAGCCATGTGCTCTTTCAACAACAGCTTGACCAGTGGGTGAATGGGGAATGCCGAACTTGTGTTCCACGCCCCACAGGTGTAAAAATTGTT
>JACAXG010000696.1:0-45207 GCA_018881555.1 Amblyornis subalaris
CTCTTCAAGTGCAAAGATTGTTCCTTTTATACAGGCTTTAAGTAAGTATTGTGCAAAACAAATAAATTGAACTTCTAAAGGGATTGTTTTAGCACTTCAAAAGACTTCTGAAATCTTTGTGAGAACTGGCTGTAGCTAAGAAACACATGACCAGTGGTGACCAGGAAAAGAAACATAGGAAGTGCCATACCAGATCACAGCAGCATCCGTGTAATTATTTTTCTTCATTCCTACAACAGCCTATAACATCTGCTGAAAAGGAAAGCATGAGAAACACTTGCAGTAAGCTGTACTCACTACAGTAAATACTGTAAGGAGTGGGGATTTTTTTCCCCCTCACAATTTGTAATTAGATGCTGGTCCTCACCATTAAGTATGAGGAGTTTTCTCTACAAAAATAAGGCATATTTTATGAACAATTAGCATGAAGCATGAGGCAGTCAAATGTTCTAGGTAGGTTTTAGAATTTCTATTCTCTCTATGAAGAAAGCTCTCAGAATCCCTACCCCCACCCCCCTGAAATTTATCTGGTTGAAATATAAAGCATACTCCAGAGTGTCTGATAGCATATAGAAACATTTCAGCAAATCAATTAAACATTGAAAAATTTTAAGGGGTGGGGGTGTGTGTGTGTGTGATTAGCCATGTTCCCTAATGAAAAAAAAAAGGTTTATATAGTTGGGCTGTTTCTCAGTTTCCTTCTGATATTTTGAACCCTCAGTCATAGCCCCCTTAGCTGACATTCAGGGTCTCAAAGGTCCTTAGGAGTGTGGTTGGGTAAAGGAGAGAAGTTCTGCTGAATAATGCTCAACCTTTTCTGTTAAGATCACAGAATCATAGAATATCCTGAGTTGGAAGGGACCCACAAGGGTCATGGAATCCAGCTCCTTGGTCCACACAGGGCAACCTAAAAGTGAAACCATATATCTAAGAGTGTTGTCCAAACGCTTCTCAAACACTGATGGGCTGGGGAGCTTGTTCCAGTGACCAACCACCCTCTCAATAAAGAACCTTTTTCCTAATATCCAGTTTGAACTTCCCCTCACTCAGCTTGAAGCTTTTCCCTCACATCCTATCACTGGACACCAGAGAGAAGACATCAGCACCTTCATCTCCACTCCCTCTCATGAGGAAGTTGTAGACAGCAATGAAGTCCTCCCTCAGTCTGCTCTAAGCTGAATAAATTTGATCTACTTAGTATCCTCAGCATCTCATAAGTCACGCCCTCTAGTCTTTTCGCCATCTTTGTTGCTCTCCTTTGGACACATTTTAATATTTTTATATTGTTCTTATATTGTGGATTCCAAAACTGCACACAGTACTCCAGGTTAGGCCACACCTATGCTGAGTTTAGTGGGATAATCACTTTTTTTGACCACTTAGTTATACTCTGCCTGGTGCACCCCAGGATATAGTCAACCTTTTTAGCTGCCAGGGTACATTGTTGACTCATATTGAGCTTACTGTCAACCAAAACTCCCAGATTCCTTTTTGCAGGGCTGCATTCCAGTGTCTTGTCCCCCAATCTATACATATGTACCGGATTACACCGTCTTAGGTGCAGTATCCAACATTTGTCCTTGTTAAATTTCATACAGTTGGTGATTGCCCAGCTCTCTAATCTATCAAGATCTCTCTGTAAGGCCTCCCTACCCTTGAGGGAAACAACAGCTGCTCCTAATTTAGTATCATTGGCAAACTTAGTGTGTACTCAACTCCTATGTCCAGGTCATTGATCTAAACACTGAGGAGAACTGGCCCTAAAATTGAGCCCTGGGGAACACCACTAGTGACTGGCCAACAGCCAGATGTTACCCTATTTACTATAACTCTGAGCCTGACTCTTCAGCCAATTGTTCACCCATTATATTTGGTACATATCTATATGCTGGACATTAGATATTAGAGGTCTCATACAAGACTAGCCTTTTCTCCTACCAGGATGCCCTGGTTTCAGCTAGGGTAGAGTTAATTTCTTCTCAGGACACAGGATTAAACAAAATTGCCTTAAATCAATCTGTAATTACATATGTTCATAGTTACATAAAGAGAGTTGTGTTTTTTATTGTGATGTCTCAAACTTTCTGGGATTAAGTCTTTCCTCTTTAAATGTACAATATACACACATGAGCTCTCTTTAAAAAAAAATCACTTCTAGTCACCATAGAGAACTAAATATAAAGTATCCAGTGAAGTTGATAAAAACTCACCTATTGGCTTCAATGACCACTGGATCAGGCCCAAAGCCATTTGTGTTAGTAAGTTGTTTTGCATTCAAGCTAACAGACTTGGAGAACTTTCAAAGGGGCTTTAAATTCTGTAATTTAATGCAGCCAGTAGCTTTGCTCTTACAAGCTTTAGCACTGCCTCAGGAAAAAAATGACCTTATTCCCACAAGTTACAAACACCTCTCATTTTACTACTTGACCTTGTGGCTTGATAGGTGCATAGGTAATTTTCTCTGCATGTATGTCTCTTTTATCTTTTAACTATGCAGCTAATGGTATGAGATTTTTTGGGCAAAAGTGCTGTTCATTTGTGAAGTATTCTCAATCTTGCATTTTCAGATCCTCATAATTGAGGTTTTCAAACTTATCAACTTGGTGTCAAACTTACTGTAGGTGCAAGTTGATTTCATATCTCAAATTAACATTTCAGCTGTTGTGGGGCTAGTCCTACAAAGAGAGATACTGTTGAGGATTTTTTTTTTTTTGCCATCAGAAATAATTTTTACCCTTCAAAGTCTAGGACAGTTGAAAGGATTTTAGTCAGCTTGCTAAAATGCCTCTGCCAAAGGCAAGAAAATAATGAGCACAAAAGTTGGAAATGCTTTTGCCCTCTTAACTGTAGCAATGTGACTATAGAGCAATCACTGCAAAAGAATATCTTGTGCACAATGTGTGTTCAGTTACTTAGGGATATGAGCCTGCAAATACTTATGCTCATGTGAATAGCCCTGATGAAATGCCATGTGGCTTTATGGAGAGAAGGCTGAGTGCTATCTGTACCATTTTATACAACACTTCTGTAATAGAGCTGTGACACTTCAGTGTTCCATACACACCTCTTCTGACTGCTTCCATGTCTCCCTCCCCTTTCACAGATCTGCTTTTACTATGCATGTGGAAGCTGGACATTCGACAGTTCCTGAGGAAGGACCCAAAGACCTTCGTTGTCCTCTTTGCCTATATCACACCAAATACAAACGTAACATGATTGATCATATAGTTCTGCACAGAGGTAAAGATGCCCCTGTATATATCTATATGCAACAAAGAGAGTACTGAACAGAACACCGGTCTTTCAGATTAATCCATTAAGTTTTTCTCTGTATGTGATGTCAGATGTTGAATAGATCAGACACTAGGCACTAGTACATCTTACTTCTTTTCTGTGAAATACAAAGTTTACCTATGTAGAAGCAGGATAGATTTAAAATTCTTTTTAAGCTTTTCCTCTAGAAAGGTCATCAGTTGTCAAGTACCTAGTTAGACTAATTTACAACTTGGACCTAGGCCAAGGTTGTTTCCTATGTGTGTTTCTAAAGTGCTTACTATCATAGACACTGTGGTAGGATGTAAGATTCCTTAACCCCTTGCTTGAAATTTCTCTCTTCATAACACCTTCCTCACCTGTTCTTAGGAACAAGACAAAAATTAGGATGTTTTATAGGCTCCAAGGGCAGAGCAGGGATTTTTATCAGGTGTGAAGCACCCAGACTGTAAAGGAATTAAGGTCCATTTTAAATTTTTTTCTTTCTGGTGTATATATCCAGACTAAAACCTATCTTTGTATCTAATTGTAGCAGCTAATGCAGACGATTTTGACGGGGTTAATGTGCACAGAAAGAAGATGTTGCTGTGCAGACAGGACTGAGGGATGTTGCACAGTCTCAGATAGCCTTCCTTACTTGAAGCCATTTTGATTTATAAAATAAGGACAGTCTCAAGCTCTGGTCTAAGGACATTTGTTCTCCAGATAGAGGAAGCAGTATATTGTATAAAAATATACATTGTATAAAATATTTTTTATATATATATATTGTATAAAGTCAGAAAACTGAAGATTTTGATCTGTTTTCTATATTCTCTCCTATGCAAAAATCCCTCCAGTAAACTGAAAAAAAACCCCAGTTTTAGATTTCTAACTTAGATTATAGCTTTCAAAATGGTGACATCACAAGTCACTGATTTGGCAGCATGTGGTTGAAATGAAGATTATTTGCCTTTTGGTGAATAGCTACAGAAGTTGATTCTTACTGAGCTACAACATTATTAAGTGTTATGGCCAGCAGGATGTTGCTAGTTTGCCACTGAGAGCCTTCTATCATGTCACCTACTCTGCTCAATCAGTTCTTCAGAGTGATTTAACTTTGATTCATAGAATCATAGAAAAGTCTACATTGGAAGAGACTTCTGGAGAACATCTGGTCCAACCATTTGCTGGAAGTGGGACTTTAGATTAGGTTATCCAGGACCCTGTCAAGCCAAGTCTTAAATATTTCCAACAAGGGATGTTCCACTTCTTCTCTGGATAACCTATTCCAATGTTTTAATTGTTTTCATGGTGAATAATTTTCCTATATCCAGATGGAATTGCCCCTGAAGCAACTTGTGCCCATTGCCTCTTGTCCTGTCACCACACATCCTTATGGAGAACCTCCATCTTCTCTATGACTACCTTTTAGGGATTGGTTTGCCTTCATTGTTACCAGGGCACACTGCTGTTTCATATTCAGCGTACTGCCCACCAGGATCCCCAAGGACTTTAAAGTAGAGTTCCACCCCAACCAGTTAGACCCCAGCCTGTACTGCTATTTGGGATTGTTCTGTTCTAGGTGCAGGACTTGACATTTAACTTTGTTAAACCTCAATTAATTTTTCTTGGCCCAGTCTTCCAGCCAGTCTAGGTCTCTCTAAGGTTGCTCTTCCTCCTGGTCTACCTCTTCCCCCAGTTTGGTGTTATCTGCAAGCTTGGTGAGGTTGTATTCAATACTGTCATACAGATCATTTATAAAGATATTGACCGAGAATCAACCTCTGAGGAACTCCACTCATGACTAGCTTCCAGTCTGATTTTTTCTTACCTCAAAAGATGGTAGTTAATGGTTCAGTTTAGACAGTTTTCTACCCATCATGTGGTCCATCTTTACAGTCCAAATTTTGCCAGCTTGTTAACAAGGGTGTTACACAGAATCACAGAATTAACTAGGTTGGAAAAGACCTTTGAGATCATCTAGTCCAACCTATGACCTAACACCACCTTGTTAACTAGACGATGGCACTAAGTGCCACATCCAGTCTTTTCTTAAACACCTCCAGGGATGGTGACCACCACCTCCCTGGGCAGCCCATTCCAATGCCCAGTCACCCTTTCTGTGAAGAACTTCTTCCTAATGTCCAACCTAAACCTCTCCTGGTGCAGCTTAAGACTGTGTCCTCTTGTCGTATTGTTAGTAGCTTGGGAGAAGAGGCTGACCCCCACCTGGCTACAACCTTCTTTCAGGCAGTTGTGGAAAGCAATAAGTTCTCCCCTGAGCCTCTTTCTCCAGGCTGAGCCTCCCCCAGCTCCCTCAGCTGCTCTTCATCAGACTTGTGTTCTAGACCCTTCACCAGCCTTGTTGCCCTTCTCTGGACACGCTCCAGTATCTCAACATCCTTCCTTAATTGAGAGGCCCAGAACTGGACACAGTACTCAAGGTGTGGCCTAACCAGTGCCGAGTACAGAGGAAGAATCACTTCCCTGGTCCTGCTGGCCACACTATTGCTGATACAGGCCAGGATGCCATTGGCCTTCTTGGCCATGTGGGCACATGCTGGCTCATGTTCAGCCTGCTGTCAATCAGTACCCCCACGTCCCTTTCTGCCTTGCCAGTGCCAGCCACTCTGTCCCCAGCCTGTAGCGCTGCATGGGGTTGTTGTGGCCAAAGTGCAGGATCCAGCACTTGGTCTTGTTAAACCTCATATTGTTGGATTTGGCCCATCTATCCAGCCTGTCCAGGTCCCTCTGCAGAGCCCTCCTACCCTCCAGCAAATTGACACTCACCCCCAACTTGGTGTCATCTGCAAATTTGCTAATGATAGACTTGATCCCCTCATCCAGGACATCAGTAAAGATATTAAACAGGACTGGGTCCAACACTGATCCCTGGGGGACACCACCGATGACTGGCTGTCAACTGGATGCAGCACCATTCACCATGACTCTCTGGGCCTGGCCATCTAGCCAGTTCTTAACCCAGAGAAGAGTGCACCTGTCTAAGCCGTGGGCTGTCAGCTTTTTCAGGAGTATGCTATGGGAGATGGTGTCAAAGGCTTTGCTGAAGTCCAGGTAGACACATCCACAGCCTTCCCCGCATACACCAGGCAGGTCACCTGGTCATAAAAGGAGATCAGGTTGGTCAGGCAGGACCTGCCCCTCCTAAATCCATGCTGTCTGGGTCTGATTCCCTGGCCATCCTGTAGGTGCTGTGTGATCACACTCAAGATGATCTGTTCCATAACCTTGCCAGGCACCCAGGTCGGGCTGACAGGCCTGTAGTTCCCCTTCTTATGGATGGGTGTCACATTGGCCAGCTTCCAGTCATCTGGGACCTCCCCAGTTAGCCAGGACTGATGATAAATGATGGAGAGTGGCTTGGTGAGCTCTTCCACCAGCTCCCTCATCACCCTTGGATGGATCCCATCTGGTCCCAGAGAGCTGTGAGCATCTAAGTGGCTCAGCAGGTCACTAACTGCTTCCTCCTGGATTACAGAGGGGCTATTCTGCTCCCTGTCCCCATCTACCAGCTCAGGAGACAAGTTGTCCTGAGGATGACCTGTCTTACTGTTGAAAATTGAGGCGAAAAAGGTGTTAAGTACCTTAGCCTTTTCCTCATTTTTGGTAGCTATGTTCCCCCCTCGTCCAATAAAGAATGGAGATTTTCCTTGCCCCTCCTTTTGCTGTTAAGGTATTTATAAAAACATTTTTTATTATCCTTTACAGAAGTGACCAGGTTAAGTTCTAATTGAGCTTTTGCCTCTCTAATTTTCTTTCTGCATGACCTAACGACATCCTTAAACACTTCCTGAGTTGCTTGCCCCTTTTTCCAAAGGTGATACACCTCCTTTTTTTCCCTGAGTTCCTGCAAAAGCTCCCTGCCCAGCCAGGCCAGTCGTTTTCCCCATTGGCTCATCTTTCAGCATATAGGGACAGGCTGCTCCTGCGCCTTCGAGATTTCTTTCTTGAAGTATGTCCATCCTTCCTGGACCCCTTTGTTTTTAAGGGCTGTTTCCCAAGGTACTCTTTGAATTAGCATCCTGAACAGGCCAAATTCTGCCTTCCACAAGTCCAGTGTGGAAGTTTTGTTGATGTCCCTCCTTGTTTCATCAAATATCGAGAACTCGATTATTTCATGGTCACTGTACCCCAGACGGCCTCCAACCACATCTCCCACCAGCCCTTCTCTGTAAACAGCAGGTCTAACAGAGCCCTACCGCTGGTAGGTTCACTCACCAGCTGCAACAAGAAGCTGTCCTCTATACTGAAACAAAGACTTTAAATACAAGAGAAAAATTCTGTTAGATAGAACATTCCTTTATTACAGCGCTGGCCAGGCTGGGGGCATATTGGGAATTATTTGCCATAAACATGTCCAACGAAACAATGATTTCCAGGGATTTAAATACATTGTAACATTCAAGATTTTTCATAGCCCCTTCCCAGTCTGGCCCCAGTCTGTCAGGTCATGAATGCCTTCTCTAATTTCGTCTTGCTGCTCTTTCATGGAGCAAGTCTGCCATCTAGTGTCCTTTTCTTGATATCATTTCGAGGGGCACAGGTGTCAGCTCTTCATGTCCTTTAGATGACCTTTCATATTGGCAACTTCCAGCGCATGTGTGGTCCAGTTCTGCTGAGTCCCAGCTTTCTTATCTTATTGTTTAAATTACTACTGAGACACTGCATTTATCATCAGTTAAAAGATAACCCAAACCTCCTCCTAGCTAAAAAATATTGAATTTGCTCCTTGTCCCGGTTTGAGACAAAATTAGGAGGAAGACTAGCGGTGTCTCCTCTGCAAACGGTAGGGTTCGAAAACTCCCTCCTCCCACCTCAGGAAATTCTCGGAAGAAAGTAAAAAAACCCTGTTTATTTAACAAACAGGGTGCTGGGGGGGTGCATGCAGGCACCAGGGGAAGGAAAGAAAAAAAATGAATAATGTTAGATAATAAACCTTCTCATGGTGGAGAAAAACCTGGATGAATTCAGAGTCCTTTTCTGGGTGTGGCTCTTCTCTCTCTCTCCAGGGCTAGGGTGCAGCATAGGCCCCCCTCCAGGCCCAGGGTGTAGGCCTCTGGTGATGGTATGTAGAAGGGAGTTCAGTTGTAGAGTTCCAGAGGAAGAAGGAGAAAAAAACCACAGTCCAAGGCTAGCATGCTAGCCGAAAAAAAAAGCAAAAAGAAAGATTTTAACTGTCCATCTCTCTCTCCTGAGAAACACAGGGCCAAGAGCTAGCTAAAGGAAAAAAGTAAAAAGTGCTCCCTTCTGCACCTGCAGCTGCAGTGAGAGCGTGGGGGAGAGAGTCCTTGAACACAAAGCTGTGCTGGTAACAGAGCAGGGCTGGAGCCTAGCTTTTAAGGGCATAGGATTCATATTTGGCATAGAGCAGGCAATAGGGGATACAGCATCATAAAGTCACCCCAAGACACCCCTCTAGCTAAACAATTCTCTATTGATTAATTTTTCTGGGGTGTATAGGTCTCTGGAGTAATTCCCTGCAGGTGCAGCAAGGCTACTCCTTAATTTTCCAAGGGTTTCTATTTTGTTCTACTGATACTAAATTAAACATAGGTTTAAACTGAAAACAGTTAAAATAACTAAGTCCAAAAAAACATAAATTCCTTAGCTAATTAAGGCACAGCTCCTTGCAAAATTCAGAGGACCACAAGACTCCTGGATAAGTACCATATAACTCCTTTTCAATTCTCCCTTTTCAGTATACTTGTTGCAATTTCTTTCACAACCTTTCATACTGTTCATATTTGAGCATGATGCATAAGGTCAACCCACAAGATGCTAAAATTCTTAACTTGTACCAAAATACAAAGTTGACTACTGTAAGGATCAAAATTATAAACAATAAGATCCATATGGGACGTATTAACACATTCAAGACTTATGTTGCTGACGGATATTTTCCTACAGAGATGTCCCACCAATAGTTCTTTCCTTCTTCTTTAACCTGTTCAAAGATTTGATGAATTTTTTCTACATCGTGTTGGACTCTAATTAGAGTCTTTCATCCATTCTCCTGGATTTGTTTTAATAGCTGCTGCAAGTCTTCATGATGTAACAGTCTCTTAAGTAAAGTGTGGTCCATTCCAATGAGGGTAGGCTGCAAATCTTGATACAACATATAGTCAGATTGTAATAACTAATATGAGATAACTGGAGCTGTGTATTTAAAATCACATCTTACTATGTTAACAAAGTTATAAACACAAATATTAGAATGGTTATTAGTGGTGACAGTATGTTTATCTATATACAAAAAATCACACAGAGTCCTTAGGCAAGCACATCCTTTACCTATATAGACAATCACAATTTCTGGATTCTCATATGGGTGTATTTCAAAGTGACAGATACTTTGCTCAGTATCTAGACAAATGTCTTGTGCCTTGATAGTGTTACTTCCACAAAAAAATCCTTGTTGTTCCGGCACAGTGCATGCCTCTACATCAATTGTTTGCCATTTATTTCCACTCCTTTAAGCCCACACTTAGTGTTCTAGTGGTTAGAGTATAGTTCCATTATGGTTTGCTCCTAATGCAACAATTGGGTATATTTTGTTTACTTGGGCCTTTTGGATAGTTAGTACATAGGCTGTAGCCATATCTTTGGCAGGGTCATAGGTAAAATTGACTAATTTCCACCATGATCGAAATTCTCTTTCAAATTTTGTTGCATTCTGCCAGATTACTGCATGAATTTCTGTTGGTAAAACACCACCTTCACCTTTCCTGATGATTGCTGCTATCATTGTATCCAGGCCTGAGCTTGGATACAACTCAGTGCCAGGGATACGTTGGCTTGAACTGACCCTAAGGCATTTGCAATTAAGTGATGATCCTTTTCATTAGTTTCTTCCCATGGAAGTAACACATCTGACACCAGCTTTTGGCTAGTTCCCAGAGCTGAGAGGGAAGATTTTAAGGGATGCTGCAACTGGTTCGGATTGCTGGTAACTGTTTCTAGCTTGTTCATTAATATTTCAGAATCTATGCTATTTAAAATTCCTAGTCCTGAACCTAAAGCTCTAACTATATCCCTTCTAATCCAACCTTTGAAGGTGAATGTTCGCTTATGTAACCATGCTGTCCATCCTGCATATGATGTTTTAAGAAAAGGTGAACAGGATGGTCGAACTACAGAAATATTGTTCTGCATCATTAACTCCCCTCATCTGAGAGACCATGTCGGGTTAAACATAATTTGCTGTTGACCTATATATTTAATCACATAGGATCCAATACTATAAACAGAGGGAATCCATTTGGTAGACTTGGTTGGCTTTTGCACCATGGGAACTCCTGTTGTTGTAGTACTTATTTTAATGCTTATGATAATTCTTCTTGTTACATTGCCTCCTTTGAATGGCCAAAGGCATACCACGGAAACTGTTTTGTCCAAATTAAAGTGATGCCAACATTGATCAAATTCACAGACCTGCTCACTAATCACATTTCCATACAATACAGGAGGAACCCAAGGTTCCAGAGAGTCCCTTACAGTAATTTGAGTTTGAGGTACCCAATTTTCTTGTGAAGATACATTAAAGAATTTACATCCTACTCGTACTTCTTTCCCAATTATTCTGGTCAAGATACTTGCACTCAAGTCCTGATTCTTCCATCCTTTTAAAATGTTTGTGTCCCCCATATGACTACAGCAACTGTTCTATACCTAGCAAGGTGAAGATAGTCATCACTTCTGTAATCAGTTCTTGAACTGGAACTTCCAAAATAAGCTTGGGACCACAGCAGGTCTAGGGCAAAAGTCTGAGTCAGAGTCATTATACTTATCAAAGTCCCAAAGATCAGTGTCGAGAAAACTTGATGGTAGTTGGTCCTCCTGGTTCCGGCGTCCATGTCTTTTCAGGTGCCTTCTTCACTCGGGAGTAGTGAATCCAGGTGGGTTGCTCTTTGATCTTGATTGCTGTGAGGGTCATCAGAAGTATCTGGTATGAACCATTCCACTTTTCCTCCAAGGGTTGACCTGAAAAAGCTTTGACATATACCCAATCTCCAGGTTTAAAACAATGGATTGTCTGGTCCAAACCCCTGGCTCTGGTTTCGAAAACCCTTTTATTTATTTCATTAAATTGTTTTCCCAAAGCTGTTACATACTGCCTTAAGTATCCTTCTCCTATTTGACTGATGCCCTCCCCCTTATACTGAATCTGATAAGGCCTTCCATATAGTATTTCAAATGGACTTAGGCCTTCTTTGGATAGTGATTTGACCCTAATCCTTAGTAGGGCAAGTGGAAGCACTTGATTCCAATGCAGATTTGCTTCTTGGCAAATTTTAGCCAACTGTTGTTTAATCAAATGATTCATTTTCTCCACTTGCCCACTAGCTTGAGGGCGATAAGGAGTGTGGAGTTGCCAATCTATTCCCAATGCCCTACTAATTTGCTGGACTACTTGTGCACAAAAATGAGTACCTCTGTCAGAGGATATTGTAGTTGGCACTCCAAACTGAGGTATAATTTTATTCAGAAGTGCTTTAGTCACTTCTCTAGACTTGTTTGTTCTGCATGGGAAAGCTTCTGGCCAACCAAAGTGCCTGTCAATACCAATAGGTACTTGTACCCCCCTTTTCTCCGGAGTTCAGAAAAATCAATTTGCCATTATTGACCTGGCATATTTCCTTTCCCAGTTGTTCCAATTTGTATTCTATTTGTGGTGTTTGGATTATTTTTCAAGCAAATTTCACACTGACTAGTGACCTGCTTGGTGATGGTGTACAAGTTATGGCCTATTATCCTTTTACTCAAGTCTGCATCTGCCCCCCAATGTCTTGTGCTCTTCTGAAACTTCCTTCCACAGTATGTTTGAAGGTATGAGAACATGACTGTCAGGTGCAACAAACACTTCCCTGCTTATTTGCTTCTAAGTCCTCTGCTAATTTCATATCTTCCTTTGAGTACTGGTATTCTGTTTCTGTACCAGTGGGTTTACCATCTGGTATCAAGGCCAATGCTTCTGTCTGGGCCTCTTCTGCTGCCCATTTGGCCTGTTGGTCTGCCAATCTATTTCCCAGCTCCTGTTCAGTGTTGCCCTTCTGGTGGCCTTTACAATGCAAAATTGCCACTTGTTCTGGTAGATTTACAACCTCTAGCAGTCGCAAGATTCCTTCAGCATGTTTGATTTGCTTACCTTGAGCTGTAAGCAATCCCCTTTCTTTCCAGACAGCTCCATAAGTGTGTACTACCCCAAATGCATACTTAGAGTCCGTCCAGATGTTAATCTTCTTTCCTTTTGCCAATTCCAGGGCTCGTGTCAAGGCAATTATCTCTGCTTTCTGAGTGGATGTCCCTGCAGGTAATGGCTTTGCTTCGATTACCTTGTGGGCAGTAGTCACTGCATATCCTGCCTTACGAGTCCCTGCTTTTATAAAGCTGCTTCCATCTGTGTACCAGGTGTGGTGGTGAATCCCTCCCCCCAGCATCCTCCAGAGGTTCTTCCTTCAGATCAGGCCTGCTGGAATAAACCGCTTCAATGGTTTCCAGTCGTGTGTCACTGACTCCAGTGTAGCTGCAGCCTCTCTGAGGAAAGATGCTGGATTCACAATGGTAGTTGTCACAATATTAACATCATCCTGTTCTACCAGTATAGCTTGGTACTTCAGGAACCAAGATGAGGAGAGCCAATGACTCGACTTCTGCTCCAACACTGCAGAGACTGTGGGAGACCAGTCATTTTCTGGCCCATAGTGAATTTGCTAGCTTCTTGAACGTTAAGATCAACTGCTGCAACAGCCCACAAGCATCCCGGCCAGCCTTTGCTTACCTCATCCAGCTCTTTGGAGAAATATGCAACTGCTCTTCTGTATGGTCCTAGCTGCTGGGCTAGCACTCCTAAAGCAATGCCTTATCTCTCATGAGGAAACTGTCAGAACGGTTTAGACAGATGGGGAAAGCCAAGGGCAGGAGCTCTCATAAGTTCCTTTTTGAGCTGTTTGAATGTCCTCTTTGCCTCTCCAGTCCAGTTCAGCAGCCTGGTGCTCTCTTTTAATAGTTCATACAATGGCTTTACCAAAAGTCCATTGTTATGAATTCATAATCCATACAGGGTTACGTACCACACCCACATGAACAGACTAAGCAAGATTGTGACCAGTGGCTGTGTACCTAATACAACAAATGCTTAGATCAAATTTGTTTCCAACCTGCTCTGGGCAGATCTGTCGTTATCTCAACCCTTCGTTCCTCACATTGGGTGCCAATTAAGACTGTCATGGTTTAGGAATGGTATTCTACAATTTAGTACTCCCACTAAAAAGAAAACCACAAGCCTCTCCCCTCCCCCTCCAGTGGGAGACAAAAGGCAAAGATTTCGGGTTAAGAACAATTTACTGGAAACAGCAATGAGATAAGAAAATGAACAGTAACAGCAACAATATTAATAACAAAAGTGTACAAAGAGAGGGTGATTTACATGCAAAATGCTCACCGAGCTCCACCTAACATGGCAGGACCCTGAGAAAAGGAAAAATGGCCAATGGATTCTGTAGGTCTTGCCTCCCTATTGAAATTATAAGAGAAGTCCCCTACCCTTCATGTTTACCCTCTAAGAATAAGGCCTGGGATTATGGTTGGTTGGTTGGTTGGTTGGTTGGTTTTAAGGTATCATTAATTATGATCTCCATGAGGAAGATCAAACTCTTCTTTTAATCTGCGATCCATAAGGAATAATAGTACTAAATTTCAGTGCTGAACAGTTCTGTAACAAAAGCTGTAGTGAAGATTTTCTCGTAACCCTCCAACCACAGTGGATGAATGTTGCACACATCAGGATTTTGGCTCTTTAGAAAGACTGAATTTAATTGTAATGCCCTATTAAAAGTGTGAGTTTTTCATGAGAGGGAGGAAGTAGAGAGTTTAATAATTCAGTGAAAGCATTTTTAATACATGCTTGCAGTATAATCAGAATTGTGGGAAGCATGAAATTATGTGTGGATTTTGAATCTTAGTTATTAAAAAGCTGAGGGTGTATTGAAAGTTTCTGCCCCTGGCTGATCTCTGCAGAACCACCTTCAGGAGAAGATACTGCTGCACAGTGAGTAGCATTAAATGTGATGGTGACAATACCAGCTCTGATCATCAGAAGCTGGGAGGGTGATGTATTGGGAATCACCCTATATGCTCCCTGTTTATTACAGCTCTAGCATCTTTTACTGGCTTCTGTCATGTGTTGAACCAGAATAGAGCTTGGTCTGACTGATTTCTGTCTGCATTTATATTCCTAGGCTCTGCTACTCTGTCTCACAAATCTGCCCCAACACTCTTATCTGCCCCAAATGTCATCTTCCCATCCTGTTCACCTGATAAGTGATTACATTTGCAAAGACACCTGCATTTGTAGTCATTTAGGATTAACTCTGTATAGAAAGGGAATTTTCTTGTATTTCTTTGTTGGTCCAGTTTTAGCTCAGTAGATGGATTGCATACACAAATAGTAGATCCCATTTCTTCTGTGGGTGGTATGTTACAAGTTGTTGACAGATTGCCTGATGTTTTTCATTTCTTAAAACTTAATAAACATTCCTGTCTCCCCACAGAAGAGCGGGTTGTTCCCATTGAAGTTTGCCGTTCCAAACTGTCAAAATACTTGCAGGGAGTTGTTTTCCGCTGTGATAAGTGTACCTTTACCTGCTCCAGTGATGAGAGTTTGCAGCAACACATAGAGAAGCACAATGAACTTAAACCTTACAAATGTCAACTCTGCTACTATGAGACCAAATACACAGAGGAGCTGGACACTCATCTTCAAGATGAGCACAAGGTAACATCCAAAGTGATTTAATTTGTAACAAGCTACTTCTTGCAAATGCTATATCTAGTTTATTTGCATGTCTACTCTGAATAGCCAACCTGCATTTTTTCTTCCAAAATCTGGAGAAGGTTCCTGTGCTGGACTTAAATTTCTCTCGAGTTCTGTATTTTCTCAGAAATTCAAGACTGCGAGTTTCTAAAGCTGCTGAGATTGACCAAAATTCACTGACTATTCAATGTAGAGCATGATTATCTGGAAAAAGCATTTTTATATACTGTGAGGTTTTTTTTTTTTAAGTTGTGAAACAACATTATGGCTGTATGATTCAGACACTCTTAAGACACAGGAGCTTCCAAAGCGTAAGATTGCTCTGGCAACTTGGACAAAGTGACATGCCATATATATTCTAATAACACGTCAGTACATTCCAGTTTGCATTTAACAAGGGAAAAATAGAAGTGTGTTATACTTAGTGCTTAAGGCTACTTTGGTGTTTATGTCGAACCTTCTGAGTGCAGATGTGATCCATACTTGAAGAAGTCATTAGAAAGCTTTCCACAGACTTCTGTTTGCTTTGGATTTCTGTAGTTCTCATCTGTGTTGCTGTAAGAGTAGCAAAATTCTAGAACTGAGGCATGTTTACAGAGTATTTTCTTTTGTCAGTTTGTGGGGAGGGAACTCATTGAATACAACTGTCAGGAGCTGAGCTGCTTGATTCTCACTAAAAATGTGTTCACATTTTGTTGACTGAACAACACTTACTCCCACCCCATCCAAAAAAAAAAATTGACAAAATTACTGTCAAAAGTGCCAACAGAACTGCATTTTACAAATTAACATTGTGAACTTACATTGGCTTGGTATGCGTGCCTCCTTTTATTGCTCCTTATTGCTCCTTGAGAATCTTCCTACAGTGTAACCTGGTATCTGAGATGTTGCATATCTCCCAGTGACCACAGCAAGAATCCTTTGAGATCCAAGAAGCACTATTCCCCACCCCTCTGACTGAGTGCATCAGGCTGGGAAGATTTTCTTTCTACTTGTCTCTCTTTTCTCTCCCATAAAAACCTGAAGTGATTACTCCCCATAGTAAGGGAATAAATTCCGTTTGCAGAAGACACAAAATTGGGAGGAGCTGTTGACTCCCTCAAAGGCAGGGAGGCCCTGCAGAGAGACCTTGACAAATTAGAGGGCTGGACAATCACCAACCATATGAAAATCAACAAGGGAAAGTGCTGGATTCTCCACCTGGGACAGGACAACTCTGGATGTACAAACAGACTGGGGAATGAGATGCTGGAAAGCAGTGCCCCAGAAAGGCACATGGGGGTCCTGGTTGACGGAAAGTTGAATATGAGTCAGCAGTGCCCTGGCAGCCAGGAGGGCCAACTGTGTCCTGGGGGGCATCAGGCCCAGCATCTCCAGCCAGTCAAGGGAGGGGATTGTCCTGCTCTGCTCTGCACTGGGGCAGCCTCACCTTGAATATCGTGAGCAGTTTTGGTCACCACAATATAAGAAAGATATTAAACTATTAGAGAGCATCCAAAGGAGGGCAACAAAGATGGTAAATGGCCTAGAGGGGAAGCCGTATGAGGAGTGGCTGAGGTCATTTGGTCTGTTCTGCCTGGAGAAGAGGAGACTGAGGGGAGACCTCATCACAATCTACAATTTCCTCGTGGGGGGAAGAGGAGGGGCAGACACTGATGTCTTCTCTGTGGTAACCAGTGATAGGACCTGAGGGAACGGCCTGAAGTTGTGTCAGGGGAGGGTTAGGCTGGATATTAGAAAAAGATTCTTTCCCCAGAGGGTGGTTGAGCACTGGAACAGGCTCCCCGGGGAAGTGGTCACCCGCACCAAGCCTGACAGACTTCAAGAAGCATTTGGACAATAATCTTGGGTGCATGGTGTGACTCTTGGTGATGGTCCTGTGCAGGGCTGGGAGTTTGCCTCAATGATCCCTGTGGGTCCCTTGCAACTCAGCATATTCTGTGATTTTGTGATCTTTAATAATTTCTAAATGTTATCTGGCTAATTTGTGCCCACTCTCTGGGCTCAGGTGCACAATTGGCTTACTGGCATCTTAAAGAGTTTCTGTGCATGAGCTGAGACATTGCAAGTGCCATGCATGTGGCCTTCTTTGCTTAAATCTAATAGGTAACTTGTTAAGTCATAGCACCTCAACATAGCTATCAGTTCTAGGAAGATGATATTAACACACTGCTGCATTTAGGGTAGCTTGCTATTTGCTGATAAACCACTGAGTTGTGGGTTGACCTTGGCTCGCAAGAAGAGGCCCACCCAGTCACTCCCCCACTCCCCCTCCTCAAACATGACAGAGGGAGAATTGTGGACTAACCTCAGCGGGCAGCTACTTCCCGGACAGCTGCTCACTCCCTCCCCCACCAGTGAGATGGGAGAGAGAATGGATAGGGTAAAAGTGAGAAAACTTGTGGATTAAGACCGTTTAATAAGGAAAGCAAAAACTATGCATATAGCAAAGCAAAACAAGGAATTCCTTCACCACTTCCCATGGGCACGCAGCATTTCAGTGAAGACTCCAAGGTGAATGGCATGGACAGACGTGCTCTGGAGCCGAGGATTGCTCTGAGGGAAGGCGGAGAGCTTTCCTACCCGGCAATACCTCGATACCAGAGCACAGAGGCGCCCCAGCCCCCTCTCCTGAGCGGGAAGCGGTGGATCTGTGACTCAGAGGTGGCTCTGACTCAGCGTGGGCAGCACCAGCAGGTACAGCACCCACCCTTACCCATACAAAACCCGCCCCCAGGGAGCACAAGTGATCAGTAGTGTGGATGTGTCAGTTTGTGTGGGCAGTTCATGCAAGCAAGGCTCTGAGGTGCTGCAGCTAAAGCACTTAGCTCAGTTGATGATCATTATCCTCACCAAGAAAGCTCAGGTATGGTGTCCACTCGGACAAAAGTTGCTTCCTCTGCATGTACCACAAAGGATGTGGCAACCCAGATGGAGCACTCACAAAAGCATGCAGGGGTCCAGGTCTCAGGCTGCAAGGTAGTGCCAGAGCCTGGCACTGCTCTCAGAGGGCAGCAAACAGCTGTGTGAGGTGTGATTAGGTGGACAATCTGCTCAGCCTGGTGGTGGAGCTGAGATGAAGTAGAAAGACTTAAGAAGTATTAGGGAGTCTGAGACTGACTGGTGGAGCCGCTGTTGCATCGTGCAGTTCTCTGGTGCAAGGCCTCAGCAATGAGTCTAGGGAGCACTTTGAGGGGGCTTTGATGGATTATGATACCCCCTCAGCTGCCTCTCACATGAATG
Organism: Amblyornis subalaris; assembly: GCA_018881555.1. Lineage (NCBI taxonomy): Eukaryota > Metazoa > Chordata > Aves > Passeriformes > Ptilonorhynchidae > Amblyornis > Amblyornis subalaris. The sequence goes on from JACAXG010000696.1 coordinate 18,332, forward strand.
TCCCATAGATGTAGCCTTCCTGGGCTGGGGAAGGTTTACAGCTGAGCCCAGTTTGTGTAAGGGAGGATGGTTGTTCACTGCCTCTGACCAGAGGTTACGCCACACACCCAAAACTCTCCTCCTCCCCCCTTGGCTGGGGGGGGAGGTCTGTGCAAACCTGGCCTCAGCAGATGAGCTTGTGGATACATTCTTCTCCCTCAGCCTTGTTTGTTTTTTCCTAGGCCTGAGATGATTGAACAATAGTGTCTTATCTCAAATTCCCTTAGGTGGCTTAACTCAGTCCAAAGTTCCCCTTAAGAGGCATCTTCAGGGAGGGGAGGGCTTCGGTGCTCTCAGCTTCTTTATACAGTTTTGCCATAACAGGCAAAAGGTTCATAACAATGTTTAAGCCATGAACCATAAGATTCCAGTCTCTGACAGTCGCACTTTACCATGCCTTAGACAAATGGACCCACCATCCACTTCACAAGAAGCAATGGATCCCCTATCCTCTCACCACCAGGCAGAAGGAGGGGACCTTAGCAGCGGAGGGGAGTGGAAACAGGGTTCTGCTCCGGGTGGCAGGCAAATCCCCTCCCGACCTACTCCACCTCCCCAGGTGCCCTTATACAATAGGTGTGAGGCCCTGGAATATGAGGACCAGGGAAATGAGGAAGTGGATGATGGTCCATCTGGGTTGGAGGGGTTGCCCAGGGCAGAGTAGCCTAACCCCTGCATCACGACCTCCTCAGTTAAGAAAAAAAAGAAAGGTAGTAGTCATTGGTAACTCCCTTTTGAGAGGAATGGAGGGCCCAGTATGCCAACTGGACCCAACCCATAGGGAGGTGTGCTGTCCCCCTGGGGCCTGGGTAAGGGGCATCACCAAGAAACTTCCCAGCCTGGTATGGCCCACTGACTAACCCCCTACTGGTTTTCCAGGTGGGTACTGACGAAGTCCCAACAAGAAGTCTGTGGAAAATCAAGAGGGACGTCAGGGACTTGGGACAACTGGTCAAGGGATCTGGAGCACAAGTAGTATTTTCTTCTGTCCTGCCAGTTGCAGGGAATGATGGGGCAAGAAACAGGAAAATTATGCAGATGAACACATGGCTTTGAGACTGGTGTTACCAGCAGAATTTTGGGGGTTTTGATCATGGGTCAGTTTATACAACACCAAGCCTGCTGGCAACAGATGGGGTCCACCTGCCTCAAAGGGGGAAAAGGCTCTTAGCTCAGGAGTTAGCAGGGCTCATTGAGAGAGCTTTAAACTAGATTGGAAGGGAGATGGACGGGACAGGACCAGGCTTGACAGATAAAGTGTGGGAAGGGGAGAACTATAGTGACCAACCAAGTAGCAAAAGGAGACTTAAGAGGGGATGCCTCGAGCAAGCACAAGCAGCCAAAGATGTAACCACAGGACAAGACTATGGGGCATCCCCTTGCACCYCCACTGGGATAYTGACACACTCAAATACCTCCTTAAAGTGCCTGTACAGCAACACACGCAGTATGGGGAACAAACAGGAGGAACTAGACATCTGTGTGCAGTCACAGGGCTTTCATCTCATTGCGATTATGGAGATGTGGTGGGATAGCTCGCATGACTAGAATGTTGTCATGAAGGGCCACACCCTGTTTAGGAGACACAGACCAGAAAGGTGCTGTGGCGGAGTTGCCCTCTATATGAGGCTACACTTGGAATGCATCGAGCTCTGTCTTGGGGTGGATGACGAGTGAGTCGAGAGCTTATAGGTTAAGATAAAAGGCAGGCTAGTAAGGGTGACACTGTTGTGAGTGTGTGCTACAGGCTGCCTGAGCAGGAGGAAGGAGTGGATGAGGCCTTCTACAGGCAGCTTGAAGCAACCTCAAAATCACACCTGGTTCTTGTGGGGGACTTTAACTACCCTGACATTTGCTGGAGAAGCAACACAGTGAAGCACAAACAGTCCAGGAGGATCTTGGAAAGCATTGATGACAACTTTCTGTCACAGGTAGTGGAGGATCCCACAAGGAATGGTGTGCTGCTCGACCTTATACTAACAAACAGGGAAGGCCTTGTTGGAGATGTGAAGGTTGGGGGCAGCCTTGGCTGCAGTGACCACGAGATTGTGGAGTTCAGTATTGGGCAAGGAGGAAGCAGGGCAGCACGTAAGATCACAACCATGTACTTCAGCAGAGCTGACATCAGCCTCCTCGGGGGTCTTCTTGGAAGAATCCCATGGGAACGGACACTTCAGGGAAGGGAGGTCCAAGAGAGCTGGTCAATATTCAAGCACCACTTCCTCCAGGCTCAAGAACGATGCATCACGATCAGCAAGAAGTCAGGCAAAGGGGGCAAGAGACCTGAGTGGATGAATAAAGAACTCCTGTCATTACTCAAGCATAAGCAGGAAACACACAGGAGATGGAAGCAGGGTCAGGCCACCTGGAATGAATATAGAGAGGTTGTCAGAGTAAGTAGAAATGAGATGAGGAAGGCCAAGGCCTATTTGGAATTAAATCTGGCCAAGGATGTTAAGGACAACAAGAAGGGCTCCTTCAAATACAACAATACCAAAAGGAAAACTAAGGATACTGTGGGCCCGTTACTAAATCCAGGGGGGACCCCGGTGACAGAGGAACCAAAGAAGGCAGAGTTACTGAATGCTGCCTTTGCATCGGTCTGCACTGACAAGACCAGCCCTCAGGGATCTCTGACCCAGGAGACCACGGTAAAGGAATGGTGGGAGGAAGACTTTCCCTTGGTCAAGGAGGATTGGGTCAGAGAACACCTAAGCAAACTTGACATCCACAAGTCCATGGGCCCTGATGGGATGTATCCAGGAGTGCTGAGCGAGCTGGCAGACACCATAGCAAGGCCACTCACAATCATCTTTGAAAGGTCATGGAGATCAGGAGAGGTGCCTGAGGACTGGAAGAAAGCAAATGTCACTCCGGTCTTCAAAAAGGGCAAGAAGGAGGACCCAGGGAATTACCAGCCAGTCAGCCTCACCTCAATCCCTGGAAAGGTGAAGGAGCGCCTCATTGTGGAGGTCATCTCTACCCACATGGAGGACAAGAAGGTGATCTGGAGCAGTCAGCATGGATTCACTAAAGGTAAATCATGCTTGACCAGCCTGATTGTCTTCTATGATGAAACAACTACCTGGATGGATGAGGGGAGAGCCATGGATATTGTCTACCTGGACTTCAGCAAGGCTTTTGACACTGTCTCTCACAACACCCTCATAGGCAAACTCTGGAAGTGTAGACTGGATGAGTGGACAGTGAGGTGGGTTGAGAACTGGCTGAACAGCAGATCCCAGAGGGTCATGATCAGTGGCACAGGGTCTAGTTGGAGGCCTGTCACTAGTGGTGTCCCCCAGGGTTCAATACTGGGCCCAGTATTGTTTAACTTATTCATCAGTGACTTGGCTGAAGGGGCAGATGCCTCCTCAGCAAGTTTGCTGTTGACACAAAGCTGGGAGGAGTGGCCGATATCCCCAAGTGCTGTGCAGCCCTTCAGGAGAACCTCGACAAGTTGGAGAGATGGGCAGAGAAGAACCATCTGAAATTCAACAAAGGCAAGTTCAGGGTCCTGCACCTGGGGAGGAACAACCCCAGGCACCAGTACAGGCTGGGGGCCGATCTGCTGGAAAGCAACTCTGCAGAGAAGGACCTAGGGGTCCTGGTGGACAACAAGCTATCCATGAGCCAGCAGTGTGCCCTTGTGGCCAGGAAGGTCAGTGGTATCCTGGGGTGCATTGGGAAGAGCGTTGCCAGCAGGTCGAGGGAGGTGATCCTGCCCCTCTACTCAGCCCTGGTGAGGCACATCTGGAGTGCTGTGTCCAGTTCTGGGCTCCCCAGTGCAAGAGAGACATGGAGCTCCTGGAGTGGGTCCAGCAGAGGCTATGGAGATGATGAGGGGACTGGAGCATCTTTCTTATGAGGAAAGACTGAGGGAGTTGGGCCTGTTCAGACTTGAGAAGAGATGACTGAGAGGGGACCTCATCAGTGCCTGCAGGGAGGTGTCACAAGATGGAGCCAGGCTCTTGGTGGTGCCCAGCAATAGGACAAGAAGCAATGGCCAGAAACTGATGCACAGGAAGTTCCACCTGAACATGAGGAAGAACTTCTTCCCTGTGCAGTGACTGAGCACTGGCACACATTGCCCAGAGGGGCTGTGGAGTCTCCCTCACTGGGCATATTCCAGAACCATCTGGACACAATCCTGTGCAATGTGCTCTGGGATGACCCTGCTCGAGCAGGGAGGTTGGACCAGATGAACTACTGTGGTGTCTTCCAATCTTACCCATTCTGTGATTCTGTGATTACTGTCAGGGGCAAAACAGACTTGACTTGAGGAAAATTAAGCTAATTTATTGACAACTAAAATAGAGTTGGATGGTGAGAAACAAAGACCAAAAAAACCCTTAAACACCTCTCCCTCCTTCCCACCTATTTTTCCCAAGCTCAACTTCACTCTTTCCTTTGCAATTCCTCTACCTTCTCCCCCGACCCTAAGTGGCACAGGGAATATGGGCCACTGACCAAAGATAAACCCATGAGTGAAGCTGGTGGTGCCTCTGTGAAAATATATTTTAAAAAGGGCAGAAAATGATGGAGAGATTAGATGGGAATGCAGAGAGAACAAGGAAAGTGAGAGGAGGAGGGAATTGGGGGAAACAACAGAGGAGTGGGAGATGCTCTGTGGTAGAGCAGATACTCTCAAAGGGACTCCAGCCCATGGAGAACCCACACTAGGTCAGCTTTTCCCCCATTCCATGCCCCCCACCCCCAAATGTCGATAAGAATAGTTTACTTTGGCTGTGAGTCAAAGTGATCACTCAGGTCCTATCTTTTCACACATGAAGCTGAATAAAGCTTTCACAAAGGATTTTTCTGCAGTGATGGTGTGCAAAAGTGATATTTGATCCTATCAGTTTTACACTCCCGTGAAAGGAGGGATACGACAGAGTGCTTAACATTCCTTGGATTTTTCATTTTCTATACTTCAAAATGAGGGAAGCTTCTCAAATAATAGGACTATTTTGAGAAGACAAATGGAGGCATTTAGTATAAAAAAGGAATGAAGAACCATTAACAGTGAATGTAATTTTATTTGAAGGGAAATGTATTAATTTGACTAGATGCCTGATAAATTTCCCATTTCAGCCTATAGCTTTGTTGGTGGGTTGCTTTTTTCAATAGTCGATGATGACTTCATTGTTGAAAAAAAACACATTTATTTTAAGGTGAGTCGTAATTTTGAGCTGGTTGGATGGGTTAACTTGGATCAGCTGGAACAAATGAAGGGAAAAACAGAGAGCTCCAGCAGCGATGAGGAAGAAAAAGAGTCAAGCCACAAGACTGAAGAGAGAGGTCAGTATACTTGCTTTTTCTTTTATGCTGGATGCTGTCATGGACTCTGTTGGTTACATCAAGCAAGATCAACTGTTGACTCAACAAGAGATTCCTTAAGTCATGTAAGCTTGTTGGTATGGGAAAAATGGAGCTTTTGTCAAGACACTTCCTGAAGGAATTTTGTGGTTTTAATGCTTATGATAAGATTTCTTCCCCTAACCTGTGGCTGTAGCAGACTTTAATGTCTTATGTAGACCAGCAGCTAGAAAGGGATGAAGAGTCATACTGTCTTTGTGAGGATATCAGCACTACACACAGGCACAGATGCTGAAATGACCCTGGAAACCATGGTGTCCAGGCAGGGAAAAGAAGGTACTATCAGCTGAGACTCATATATCCCTATAAACTCTACCATGGGATAAAAAACCCCATAAAATTAATTTCATCATTTAAATTGACTTCAGGATACTTGAGATTCTTGACACTTATTATGAAAATGTAAGAATACCACCTTCTAGGTTGGAGATTTAAATTTGCAGGGAGAAACAGACATAACTGCTTTGTGTGATCAGCAATTAAGCTAGGTATAGTGTTTTAGCAAGTTTGCTTAGATTTTATTTTTTTCCCTGCAGTTTTCTTTAATATCTGATTGGTTGAAAAATCTGTATTTGACTGTTCAAATGAGTGATCTAAAAATCATGCTTATTTCCCAAAGTGTATTTCACTGCTGTTCTTTCCTGGCTTCCCTTTAGAAGTGACAGTTGTTAATTTTTCTCCTTTTCAGGTAATATCAGTTCTAATTTTTAATTTTTTACTGAAGTGGATAAAAATATGCAAAGTCCTTGTGCCATCTATCTTTATAAAAGTCCAAGTTCTATTGACTTTATCTTTTGCAAAATGGTATCTTGCACCTTATAGTGGTGGTCTTCAAGTGTCCAACTGACACAGGTGCTGAAGACATGGCTACGTGACTTGGCTGCAGTGTCACATGTTAACATCATCTTCTAGTTGATATTCAGAAGCTGCTTCCAATTAAAAAATATTTTCACCCTACTAGGATAGGACTATACCTGTGCTCGTAAATATTGCCTGTAACGATAGCTAATGTTGTCACAGCTTTCAAACTGCACCAAACTGTAATGTCTTATACCACTTGGATGCTTTTGCTGGTTTTAGTCTTCATGGTGTTACCAGGAGGTGAGATTTGCCTATCTTCAGTGTCTGAGTATCTGTGAGGAAATGTTGGCTCTACCCTCTGAAGTCCCTGACTTATGCAGAGCCAGGATTTCTTCCTGTGAGTCAAGCTGTGGCCTAGATTGACAGTTTAAGACTGATGTCTGCTATACTTAGGTACGTCGTTGCAAAGAATGGGCTGTTAGGACACTGGGCCAAAGAATCACTATTCCTCCTTGGAGAAGAAGTTGGGTATGTCATCTTAGCAGAGATGAACTGCTGTGTGAGTTGGAAAGGTATGGGTTAACCCAAATGGGCAGCTAATGGCATGGGATACCCCTTTGGTCAGTTGGGGTCAGCTGTCCCAGCTGTGATCCCTCCCAACTTCTTGTGCATCCCCAGCCTGCTTGCTGGCAGGACAGTGTGAGAAGCAGAGAAGGCCTTGATGCTGTATAAGCCCTGCTCAGCAACAACAAAAACATCCCTGAATTATCAACACTGTTTCCAGCACAAATCCAAAACACAGCACCATATGGACTACTAGGAAGAAAACTTTATTCTAGCCAAAACCAGTACAGAAAGGAAATTAATGGTTGGTTGCTGGTAAAGGACAAAAGAAAATATTTGGCCCTAGAAGGAAGATGGTGTGCATGGAAAGGGACTAAGTTATTTATCTGAGATAGTTTAGGGAAAGAGTAGCTGGTCTGACTAGAAGTTGCATCCCAGAGAGACTGTCTGTCTCTACTGACCTTTACATCTTACCTTTAAAAGAAACCTGGATCTTTTTCTCTGGGTTGGGTTTTGGGGGTTTTTTTAGTATATAAAAATAAATGTGCACATGTGTTTGTGTGTGTAATGTGGGAAAATCAAATGCAAGTCAGGTGTCTATGCAGTATGTTACCCCTCTCTTATAGACCCCAGGTAAGTGCATAGCCTGATTACTATTTCTAGGAGGCAGTCTGAGTTCACAGTCCAAGAAACCAAACTAATCAGGGACTCATGGGAAAGTAGGTGGGAATATATAATGTATTCAGAAGGGACAGCAGAATTATTAGGGTAGCGCTTGTTAATGGGAATTATAAATTCTCCCTAGTCATTTGAGCAAAATAGTCTATATTATGTCTGCATAGTCCTAGAATAAATTTCCTGTTGTCTACTGTACTCTGGATTTGTTCTTGTGCAGAAGAGCAGCTGTCCCCTCCAAAACTTCTACCCTCCATAGGTGTCGTGGTACAGGGGCAATGTGTTTCAGTGGTATTTATAAATTTGGACCATGTATATGGTATTAACTGTAGGAGTCATATCCAGATGTAAATGGAGCCCATGGCACTGACTTACTTTCTGTTGCTCATATCAGATGGGGACCTTGCTTTGTTATTGTTTAACCCCATAGCAAATACACTGATGCTAAGAAATATAAAATAAGTTTTTTTTCTTCTAGATGGAAGAGATTTAAAAAAAAAAAAGGTGTAAAGAACCATTCCATTTAGAACTTTTAATAAAGGGCAACCAGTGGGAAACTTGTAGCAAAAATGCTTTTACAAAATTTAACACAGAGAAGAAAAGTGAGCACATGGGCGGTTCTGAGTTTATAGGTTGATCTCTAATGGAGTAAATTTGAGAGTGAAGAAGCCAAGTGAGAAGATATAAGAACTGAAATGAAGCAAAATCCCTTTTCTTTCATTATGTAATTTGGGAGGAGTCAGAAAGACATTCTGTTGATTTCTTACTTAAGATAACTCCTGCTAAGAAATTAATGCTCTGAGTATATTCCATCTCATTTCCAGTGAAAAGAATGAAGCAAGATGATAGAATCATAGAATGGCCTGAGTTGGAAGGGACCCTAAAGATCATCTCATTCCAACCCTCCTGCCATGGGCAGGGACACCTTCCACTAGACCAGGTTGCTCCAAGCCCTGCCCAACCTGTCCTTGAACACTGCCAGGGATAGGGCAGCCACAGCTTCTATGGGGAGCCTGTGCCACTACCTCACCACTCTCACAGTAAAGAATTTTTTCCTAATATCTCATCTAAACCTACTCTCTGTCAGTGGGAAGCAATTCCCCCTTGTCCTGTCACTCCCTGCCTTTGTAAATAGTCTCTCTCCATCTTTCTTGTAGGCTCCATTCAGGTCCTGGAAGGCCACAATTAGGTCACCCCGCAGCCTTCTCTTCTTCAGGCTGAACAATCCCAATTCTCTCAGTCTTTTCTCATAGCAGAGGTGCTCCATCCCTCCCATCAACTTGGTGGCCTCCTCTGGACTCACTCCAGTGGGTTTATGTACTTCCTGTGCTGGGGACCCCAGAGCTGGATGCAGCTCTGCAGGTGGAGTCTCACCTGAGCAGAGTAGAGGGGCAGAACCCCCTCACCCACCCTGCTGCCCACACTGCTTTGGATGCAGCCCAGGACACGGTTGGCTTTCTGGGCTGCCAGCACACATGGCCCAGGCATGTCCAGCCTCTCATCCACCAGCACCCCCAAGTCCTTCTCGGCAGGGCTGCTCTCGATCCCTTCATCCCCCAGTTTGTACTGATATGGGGGGTTGCCCTGACCCAGGTGCAGCACCTGCACTTGGTCTTGTTAAACCTCATAAGGTTCCCATGGGCCACTTCTCAAGCTTGTCCAGGTCCCTCTGGATGGCTCTGTCCTTCAGGTGTGGCGACCGCACCATTCAGCTTGGTGTCATCTGCAAACTTGCTGAGGGTGCACTCCATCCCTTTGTCTATGTCTGTGTGAATCGACACAGTTAGGTAGCCAGGGCGACTACCAAACCACAGCTGAAATGCAAAGAGTAGATTTATTTAATTTCCTTGCTAACAACGCTGGGTGGCAGACACATGGGGACACAGGCTCCATTAGGCTTAGTTCATCCTAGYAGGCAGTAGGTGTGGCCCACTGCCGACCCCAATATATCAAAGGCTTCGYGCATGCAGTTTATCACAAGRCTGTGCTTTTATGATCTCTCTCTCTCCTAGCAGGAGGCTCAAGCATGTCTATGAGGGTGTATTCTCTCTACACAAGAATTCTACTTCTCAAAACAGGCAGAGGACAAACAACACTAGGCATAATAAATGGAGTTTTCCCACACCAACATTCTTAGCATTCCCAGCTGCAAGGTCACTTTGAGCAAAATTATTCCCTCCTCAACAAATGTTCTGGTTTTAACCCTTTCCTCCCAACATTCCACCCCCCTCACTCAAGAGACCACCAAGCTGAGGCCAGAAGTGTAGGACAGGGTAACTGACAGAGGCACTTAATGGAGCATATAGGAAAAAAAGGAATTAACAYATAGCGCTCCAAGGTAAATATCCCAGTCCTCCTGTCAAGGAATTAAAATTAAAACTGCACTGTAGCTCTGCATTTTGCAGTTCTTCAGTTGTGCAGTGTTTTAAGTTTGGTAAATAGTTTCTCACGCACTTTTGTATAAACATAGCTCTTGTTATTCTAACCGGCCTGATGTTTTGAATTCCTTAACCTATGTGATAGACAATTCCGTTGACCGGTGGACAGCAGAAGGTAGTATTCTCATCCTCCAATCCATGGTGGTTTCTGAAATCATATAAATAAAGACAGAGGGCAGAGGCTGCTCTCTTTCTTTTCCCCTTTGACTTCCTTGGCTTCTGCCCCGGCTGTGGACCCTGACAACTGCATCTTGTGTGCTTATTTCGTGTCCAAGAGCGACACTGCACAACTATTTTTTTTTTGTTTTTCTTTCTTCTTAAATATGTTATCACAGAGGAGTAACTGCCATTTCTAATTGGTCCACCCTTGGCAAGCGGCACGTTCATCTTTGGAGCTGCCAGGGATTGGCTCTGCTGGACATGGAAGAAGCTTCTAGCATCTTGTCTCAGAAGCCACACGTGTAGCTCCTCCCCCACTACCAAAACCAGGTCATGCAAAACCAATACACAAGGCCTGGGCATTTGTTGAAGACAACTGAAATGCAAGAACTCGGGAATCTGATATTAACAAAGGATGTAGCATATTTGGTGGGTTTAGCAAAGAGTAATCCTGACGCTGTATCCACAGCAGTGAATACATGAATACATGTCACCACCCCCTTGATGGGGGCAGGGGGCCAATTTAAGCAACCTGCCAGGTGGTCAAAGCCCACTGACCCCACTTTATTTTCTCCCAGGGCCTATGTAATGCCCTTAAATGCAGCCATGTACAACTGGTCACACTCTGTCAAAGCATTCTTACAGGCATCAAAGGCTTCTTGTTGTTGCTTGGCCCAGTACCAAACAACTTTCTTCCCAGGCAGTTTCTGCGGAGAGCGCATCACTACTGCCAGGTATGGAATGAAAGTTCTCCCTGAAAGCCCCAAGAAGGTTTGCAGCTGTTTCACCGTGGTCGGTACAGGGAATTGCTGAACCGTGTTCGGTATTTCTCTAAGCTGCCCATGCCATACTCTCCCCCAAAAAATGCACAGTAGTACCAGGGCCCTGTATTTTCTTTGGAATAGCTGCCCAGCCTTGGTCCTGTTAGTGGGCTTTCAGCACTTCAGCAGCTGCCTCAATTTCTTGTTGTGACTCTGCCATAATCAATGGATTATCAATATAATGGTAAACAGTGATAGCACCCGCCGAGTGCTACATCAGCTGCCGCCATTTGGTGGCAAACGGAGGGACTGTGGTTACATCCCTGAGGTAATACCTGAAAGGTATACTGCTGTTGTTGCCAGGTAAAGGCAAACTGATCCTGACTGTCAGAAACAATGGCTATTGAAAAGAAAGCATTAGCAAGATCCATTACCACCTTTCAGGCATGTAGAGTTTTGCTGATTTTTTTCTATGAGGGAAACCATATCTGGTACCTTAACTGCAAGTGGGGGGGTGACTTTATTCAAGTCTCTGTAATCAATAGTCACTCTCCAAGTGCCATCCGATTTTCGAACAGGCCAAATAGGGTTGTTAAAAGCAGTCATGGTGTCTCTAACGATTCCCACTCGTTGGAGTGCCTGAATCATTTGAGTAATTTCCTCTTCCTCCCCTGGAATGCGATACTGTTTTACATTTACCACCTTGGCAGGCGCTGGCAGTGCAACAGGATCCCACTCCGGGAGCTCACGCAAAACAGTTATAGACTGAATAGCAAATTCCACTTGCGGAGTCCCGAAACAAAAACGACCATTCAGTGTTTCAACTGTTCGCCCTGCCAGCACACCAGTGCCCAAGATATATTCTTTAATGGGGGCAATTAACACCTTTGTGACAAATGGAGAGGTGTCTCCTATCGTTAAAGTAACCTTAGCTTGGCGGGCGGGATGGAGCCGTCTCTTCATTAGGAGCAATATCACCATATAATACGGTAACTTCTGTGCCTGTATCCACCAGAGCCAACACATGCAAAGTCCCTCCAGATCACCACTTTATAGTTAGAAGAACACAGGGGTGTCGGTCCTGCTCCTGGTGAGAAGCTACAGTGGCGGCAATTTGCGGGGACCCGCCAACCTGCTGCTCCTGCTGCTTCGGCATTTGCCAGGAGTTGTGGTGCTTTGAGGTGGCAGGATGGGTGATGGGAGGATTATCTTTTCACAGGCGCTAACTTTTGCCAACGGCAAAACATTTCTGATGTTGTAATTCCATCTATTTCTGACTGTGGAACACCGGTTTGCACACTATTGTTCCACATCTGTTTCCTTGTCACCTGTGAGGTGACTCTTTTTGGCTTTGCCGGCTTATTTTCTCTCACTACCTGCACAGCCGGCTCTGAGATCACAGCCGCAATATCCCTCAAGGTATTTGTGAAGGCACCTATGTTACCAGTAGCATACGTGACTGCTGGTATAATCAGGGGTTTCAATTTATCAGGTGCCCCTTTCACAAACTGCATTTTAATACTTCTCGTTACTGCTACTTCGTCAGGATTAGATCCTGTGGTTAGTGCATGAGCCGCCCCCACCTGCCGCAGCAAACCAGTACTTTCTTCCATTGTTCACCAGTTTCTGAGGAACAACACTAAGTCAGCAGGATCTGTGTGTGCTGTTCAAACCGCTGCACACAGCCAGTGATACAGTGTAGGCGCAGCAATATCCTGTCCATCGGGACCCCAATATTCCATAGTTGAGCATACCCCTGTTGGACCTTATTATCAGTGGCTATAGGAGTTAACAGATCCTTTTCATCCATTAATAAGTGAATAGATGCAGCACCACCATCTCAAGCTCATAAAATCCATGCCAGTGTGCTCACCCCGCTCTTCTGCCAATAAGTCTCTAAAAATTCCTATAACTCTTTTGGGGTATGGGTCCGAGTGACCTGTGCCCCTCCGTCTGGCAGATCCTGCTGCCCCTCCATTCGTACGAGGGGCTGTGCTTCTACCACCTCTTTATCTGCCAAGTCTGGCTCAAATTCAATCTCAGAATCTGAGGACCCCGTCCAAATATTTCCATCCCGTCCCTCGGGATCCCATGAAGGATTCGTAATAAGAGCATGAACTTGGGAAGTAAAGACTTTACTTATTCCCATATTTTTGCCTTTGTTTGTTAGCAATGCACACAACCAGCCATTATATAGTACGTTGCTGCTCACAGCACCGCTCCTTTGGAGCAGTAAATGCCTCTCATGCAAACTCCTTTGCATCCTTTAAAGCACCGTTCTCCTCTTTCAACTCTCTCCCTTGGCCCCGTAAGGCTATAATCTCATGGTTGAGAGCTCTAAGACCGGTAACTAACAACCATCCCAATGTCCCCGCTCACTTGCGAGCAGACTTCCATGCCGCTTTGGTACCAAAATAGGCCAAATAGAAACTTTCTAACACATTTTTGAGTATTAGAAAGCAGGCTTTCTTTATTGCAATGCACTGGTCACTTGGAGGATCCTTCCTCTAATCGAGTGCCCTGAGCGTAGGGTAAACAGAGTTTTTATCATACACACTGATTACATATTCATTAGCTATCCCTGCTTACTTGATCTATATGTATTACTTTATTTTACATAGCGGCACCCCTTATCCAAAGTCCCAATATATCAAAGGCTTCGCGCACACACAGTTTATCACAAGGCTGTACTTTTATGATCTCTCTCCCAGTAGGAGGCTCAAGCATGTCTGTGAGTGTATTCTCTCTACACAGGAATTCTACTTCTCAAAACAGGCAGAGGATAAACAACACTAGGCATAATAAATGGAGTTTTCCCACACCGACATTCTTAGCATTCCCAGCTGCAAGGTCACTTTGAGCAAAATTATTCCCTCCTCAACAAATGTTCTGGTTTTAACCCTTTCCTCCCAAGAATGTCATTAATGAAGATATTAACACTGGTCCCAATACAGACCCCCGAGGGACACCACTTGTCACTGATGTCCATCAGGGCTCTGAGCCATTGACCACGACCCTTCGGATGTGACCGTCCAACCAATTCCTTATCCACCTAACTGTCCACTCATCGAATCCATCTCTCTCCAGTTTAGAGAGAAGGATGTTGTGGGGGGACTGTGTCAAATGCTTTACTGAAGTCCAGATAAATGACATCTGTAGCCCTTCCCTTGTCCACTGATGTAGTCACTCCATCATAGAAGGCCACTAGGTTGGTCAGGCAGGACTTGTCCTTGGTGAAGCTGTGCTGGCTGTCCCAAATCACCACCCTGTCCTCCATGTGCCCTAGCACAGCTTCTAGGAGGATCTGTTCCATGATCTTCCCAGGCACAGAGGTGAGGCTGACAGGTCGGTAGTTCCCAGGGTCCTCCTTTCTACCCTTTTTAAAGATGGGTACAATGTTTCCCTTTTTCCAGTCACCTGGGACTCCACCTGACTGCCATGACTTTTTGAATATCATGGAGGGTGGCTTGGCAACTACATCGGTCAATTCCCACAGGACTCTGGGATGCATCTCATCTGGTCCCGTAGACTTATGTACATTCAGGTTCCTCAGGTGGTCGTGAACCTGATCTTTACTTACAGTGGGAGGGGCTTTGCTCCCCCAGTCCCCATCCTGCTGTCCACCCACTCGAGAGGTGTGGGAAGAGAGGTTGCCACTGAGGCAAAAAAAGTTGTCAAGTACCTCAGCCTTCTCCTCATCCCTTGTTACCAGTTTGCCAGCACTGTTTATGGGGGGGCAGGTACACGTTCTTTGACCTTCCTTTTCTGGTTAAAATACCTGTAGAAGCCCTTCCTGTTATTCTTTGTGTCCCTTGTCAGGTTCACTTCCAGCTTCATCTTGGCCTTCCTTGCCCCATCCCTACACAACTGTCACTTGAAAAGCTACAATTTCCTCGAACCCTTAGTGTTTGATTAGTCTGTCAGCGCCCCAGGAAAGCCAAGCCCCTTGTGCATGACCAGTCTGTCAGCATCCTATTATGGGGACTCTTCACTGAGCAGTCCACTGGATTGGGGGGCGGTTTGACTGACTTCTTTAGGGTCACACGCCAACAGAGAGACCCCCTCCCAGGTCTCCACACCTTTAATTGAGTATATTACCCGCTGTCGGGGACTACTAGCACCCTTGAAGGACTCACATTAACAGTTTACTGAATAACACTCTATTAATAAAATTTTGACAGGTTAAGGCTTGAGGATTGCCAGTGATAGTATCTGAATGCAAAAACGTATTCAAAGCAACATAATAACGGGCTCTAATCCCCAATGAAAGCTGGCTTGAGATAATAATTCAGCATGCACAGAGAACGGTTCTTACCCAATAGGACTTCGTATGGGGGAGAAGACAGGTTTGGCCTGTTGACTGATCCCAGAAGTTACAATGGAGTCTTCCCTAACTTCTCCCCGTTCTTAACTCACTTTTATATTATTTCTTTATGTTGAGGTGGAGCTTGAGTGACTTTAGTCATACATCTTAGTGAGGGGTGGTCATACCTTGGGGGTGGGTAACATCAGTACGGTATCTGAGATAACCTTGGGATGGGGACATGCGTCAGTCCAAGGACAGTGATTTTGCCATGGTTGCTGATTCACCAGCAAGATGTCTTCCTTTGTCTCCCTTGGTTTTCAGCTGCTGTGCAGCTTATCGGCTAAAAAGTACCACTGAGTTCCCTCCTCTGCAAGAGTTTCAACAGAGCCTGGCCACAGGGTCTCCACTGTTCCACCCTCCATTTAGTCCCCCTTAGACTGTATTGTGCGTGGGAGGTCGGGCATGCTGACCGCGTTCCATCCAGGGAGTAGCAACCACATTTCCACCTATAATTTCCGTACTGTTATAACTGCATCTATAACTTCCCACTTTTCTTTAATTTTACCCCCAGTTTTCTTCCCACAACAACCAAACTTCATGTCTATACTCTTCCCAGATCACCTGTCCTAGCTTCAACTATCTATGCATTTGCTTCTTTCCTGTTAGTTTGACCAGCAGGTCCTGACTCAGCCGTGCTGGTCTCTTGCCTTCCTTGCCCAATTTCTTGCTCCTGGGGATTGCTAGCTCTTGCGCTCTATGGAAGACTTTATGCCAGCTCTGTTTCACTCCCTTGTCCCTGAGGGCAGTCTCCCAGGGGATCCCACTGACAATCTCCCTGAAGAGCTAGAAGTCTGCCTTCCTGAAGTTCAGAGTCCTGACTTCACTCCTTACCTGACCCATATCCTTCAGGACTGCCAACTCCACCAATGCATGATCACTGCAGCCCAGGCTGCCTCCAATCTTGATGTCCCCAATTAGTTCACCGACGTTGGTGACTATCAGATCCAGCATCACGTTCCCTCTGGTAGGGCTGTCTATGGTCCATGCAATTATTTTTAAAGCCTTAATTTATTAGAAAACATTTCATCTTTTGTTAAAGTTGGCTCTTTTCACATGGGGGTTAGCTCTCAGAAATGCTGTCCCCTCAGCTGCCAGTGACTTTGGATGTAAAGCTAGGTGCTCAACACTTTTGCAAATGAGACCCTAAATGTTTTGTATAAATTATTAGGATCAGATGAAACACCTGTGCAGTTAAGATACTGTTCTTTCAGTGATATTCTCTTATTCATGAGACTTCATGTTGAGGGGATGACAATTTCTTATGAGTATCAGATGCTAAGTATACCAAGTCTCCATTTCCTAAGATTTGCACCACTGATTTGAAAATTACATATTGACTCAAGCATTCTCTTTTGGTTTTGCTTTGAAGCTATTTCCACACTAAACTCCCTGTGCTGGTTTTGACGTAAAACCCCACAATCTCTTCAATTGTTCAAATACAGGGAGCATTAAAACATCTCTGCAAATAGATATAACAGACTGTAGTGGTTTGATGCTGGCCAGATGCCAGGCACCCACCAAAGCCACTCACTCACTCCCCTCTGCAGCTGGATAGAGGAGAGAAAATTTTACGAAGGGTTCATGGGTTGAGATAAGGACCAGAAGAGATTGCTCATCAAATACCATCAAGGGCAAAACAGGCTCTACTTAGTGATATAAAGTAAATTTATTACTAACAAAATCAGAGCAGGATAATGAGTAGTAAAATAAACCCTTAAAATCACCTTCCCCCCACCCCTCCCTCCTTCCCAGCTCTACCTCCTACCCCAGCCGTGCAGGAAGACAGGGAATGGGAGTTATGGTCAGTTCATCACCCGTGGATTCTCCCGTTGCTCAGGGAGAGGAGTTCTTCCCCTGTTCCACCGTGGGGTCTCTGCCACGGGAGACAGTTCTCCACGAACTTCTCCAACATGAGTCCATCTCACGAGCAACAGCTCCCTGTGAACTGCTGCAACATGAGTCCATCCCAGGGGCAGCAGTCCTCCCCAGACTGCTGCACTGTGGGTTACTCTTCCACGAGGTGCAGTCCTTCAAGGACAGGCTGCTCCAGCATGGGCCCCTCTCTCCACGGGTCTCCCATGGGGTCACAGCCTCCTCTCAGGCATCCACCTGCTCCGATGTGGGGCTCCTCCACGGGCTGCAGGTGGATCTCTGCATCCCCGTGGATCTCCATGGGCTGCAGGGGCACAGCTGCTTCAACATGGTCTTCACCATGGGCCGCAGAGGAATCTCGGCTCCGGTGCCTGGAGCACCTCCTCCCCTTCCTTCTTCACTACCCTTGGTGTCCGCAGAGTTGTTCTTCTCACGTGTTCTCACCCCGCTCTTCTCTGGCCGCAATTACAACTACGCAACCACTTTTTGTTTTTCTTTCTTCTTGAATATGTTATCACAGAGGTGTTACCACCATTTCTAATTGGCCCAACCTTGGCCAGTGGCACGTCCATCTTTGGAGCCGCCAGGGATTGGCTCTGCCAGACAGTGAGGAAGCTTCTAGCAGCTTCTCACAGAAGCCACCCCTGTAGCCCCCCCTGCAGCCCCCCCTGCTTCCAAAACCAGGCCATGCAAAACCAATACAAATTTTCTCTCCTCTATCCAGCTGCAGAGGGGACCCAGTAAGCAGCTTTGGTGGGTGCCTGGTGTCCGGCCAGCATCAAACGACTACACAGACTTAAGATGGAGGATGGGATTTTTCGGGTGCAGTGTGTGTGATGGCTCTGTAGCTTCTTGAAATCCTGGTCACTTTGGAGAACCTCAGTTCAGTTTTTGGTATGAATATGATACCTTGGTTGTTCATGTAGGTGTCTAAGTGGGAAGCACTGAATTATTTTGAAAGTCCCATTCCCCACCCTGACCCCCATTTCCATATTGTACTTAATTGACCTTTTCTCATAGTGGTGGTTATAGGGTTTTCACACCTTGCCTTTTTAGGATAGGGAGGACAATTTCAGAAATACCTACTTTTTAAAAGGAAATTCTTTTGCTGCTTTGGGATATTTTTTCCTCCCTGAAGGGCAGCAGGGAAGATCAGAGTATAATCATAAAGGTCCCTTCTTGCCCTGATGCTCATCTATGTGCAGATAATTTTGTTCTCTCCCAGAGTCCATGATGTATGCTGACAGTGGAGCTCTAGAGAAGCGCTTTCCATGTGAGTTCTGTGGCCGATCATTTACAGAGGGCTCTGAGTGGGAACGACATGTGCTGAGGCATGGCATGTAAGTTGGTTTGCAGACTCCTTTGCATAACAGCCAAATGTAACAGTTGATTTTTGTGCTTCTCCCCACCCATTCCTCCCTTTCCCCCCAAAAAAACCATAATGAAAGCAAACACAGGGATATGACAGATTATTCTAACAAGGGAAGAATTCTGTCTAACACAAACATTGTTGGATGCAGTTATCAGATGTAATTGCTCAATTAGATGCTTCTGTCCATCCTGTTTGACCCAGGAGCCCAGAAATCCAAGGTAACCATTGTTTTTAAACCTGTACCTGAATATCTCCATATGTCCAAATACCGTTCCCGTTTCAGGTCTAGGCCAGACCTCAAACTGAAAGAAACTTTTATCTACAGATAAAGGGCCAAGGGTTTCTGGAATACAGATTGTTCCACAAATTCCCTCTGTTTGGGAGTTAAAATCTGGTGTTAACAAATCCCAGTGTAGCACATAAATGTTCTTTACTATGATCCTAAAGCTTAAGCTTCATTTCAAGGTGAATACCAGTTCAGTTTGTTGGTCCAAAATTAACATTACTTGAGTCTATTGCTGATGTTTGCTTGCCAGTAGAGCAACATGGAAATGGCAGCAAATTATATGGAAATTTGGGGTTCTTTTGGCTTTTTCTCTTCCTTAATATTTATCTTTAGCATGCTTGCAACTAAACTTGGAGTTCCAGTGCAAAGAATTATGCACAGAGAAGTGTTAAGGGCTTCAAGTAAAGGAAAATCTCAATAAGTGTGCTCTCTCCCCAAAAAGCACATGGTGAAGTAAATAGCAAAGATCTTTTCCTTTCATAGAATCATAGAATGGCTTGGGTTGGGAAGAATTTCTTCCTAATATCTAATCTAAATCTACCTTCTTTCAGTTTAAAGCCATTCCCCTTGTCCTGTCACTCCAGGCCCCTGTCCAAAGTCCCTCTCCAGCTCTCCTGGAGCCTCTTTAGGCACTGGAAGGGGCTCTAAGGTCTCCCTGGAGCCTTCTCTTCTTCAGGGTGAACACCCCCAGCTCTCCCAGCCTGTCTCCAGAGCAGAGGGGCTCCAGCTCTCGGAGCATCCTTGTGACCTCGTCTGCACTCGCTCCAGCAACTCCACGTCCTTCCTGTGCTGGGGACCCAAGAGCTGGATGCAGCACTGCAGGTGGGGTCTCACCTGAGCAGGGCAGAGGGGCAGAATCACCCCCCTCAACCTGCTGGTCACGCTGCTTTTGATGCAGCCCAGGACACGGTTGGCTCATAAATATCAGCCCATGCTGTGAAATAATAGGCAGCTCTGGAACATTAATTTTCCTTCTCTTGACAAAGATCTGTTCAATAGAACAGATATCTTTGCTGACTAGAGTTTCTTTAAAGATGATTGAGTAATCCTCAACCAGGATTATTGGCATGCGGAAGACATTTGAATGTAAAATTGTAGCTAGGCTGTGGAGGGATAAAGGGTAAGAGAAAGTATTATTTCTTGCCTATTTAAATAAAAGTACTTGAAATGTTGCAAGTTTCAATAAGATTTATTGGTTTTTCAACTGTTTGGGAGAAGTAGTCTCCCTATTTCCTTGTATCCAAAGCATGTTTAGATTGTAAAGGTTTCCATTTTGTGCTGCTTGAATTTTCAGGGCTCTGAATGAAAGTAAGCAAGGGACCAGAGAGGACAGCAAACTGAAGGAGAACACAGAAAAGACTGTTAATACACTGACAGTAGAAGAAAAGGAAAACACTGAGAAAATGGTGGTGGACTTGTCCCACAGCAGTGAAACTACAGTCAGTGTTGTAGCTGCTGACAAACCTCTCCAAGAGACCTCAGAGGCCAAAAATGAATAAAAATTGGGTGTGATTTTGATCAACTTACTTGAACAGTGGTGAATGGAAAGGGATGGGCAGGTGGGGTGGGCAGAAGGAAGAAACAAAGCTGCTTTTAGGAATGAATGATCTATTTTCAAAGCATTAGTACCTATGTGAGTGTGTGTATATTAAATCTATTTAAATGTTGGAATAAGTGGTTCCATTATATCACTGCATCTTTTCTTCTGGATCTTAACAATGGGAAATTACATTCATATTGGACTAATGAAACAACTCCCCGTGTCTCTACGTTACACAATGTGCTTTGCAGTGGAGACTTGCATTGTTTGCAAACAGAATGAGCATCGTTGGGAGGTGATGTAACTTTTCAACGTGCAGATTTTGCTGCGTTTTTTTCTAATTCCAATACATTATGATTTTCCAGACTCAATGCAACTGCTTTAGAAAACAAAAACAAGACAGAAACTGCTTTGCTTAAAACAGCCACCTGTTTCCTAATACCTCAAAATTAGCAGAGGGACATCTCTGCATTTGTTAGTACTGCCTGTTGTCATTATGATTGAAGTAGAGAGACTGCTGAGCAAGGTGGTGAACGAACAAATAGTGCTTAAAATCCCACTGTGGATTTCATTTCTTAAAATACTGTGACTTTTTTTAAATTATTTTAGTAAATAAAAAAAAATTAAAAAGAGAGAGAGTCTTTAATTTCTAGATAATGCTTTGTGAATTGCCATCCTTTATTCCAGGTAAGCTGTTTGTTAGTATTCAGCTATAATTTTAGTATCTGATAGTTTTCATGTGACTGGTTGTGTGGTTTTGTTTGCCATATGTTTATTTCCTATCAGCCTGAACTGTTGCAAAAATGACACAAGTAACTTTCTCATGTAAAATGAGTGGTGGTGTTATTTTTTTTCCAGAAGGGAATGAGACGGGGAAAAGAATTCCTGTGACCATAAAACTTGTTATTTCTGTGTTTAGCATTTTAAAAAAAATAATTGGGGGTTTTTTTAACTAAAGAACCAAACTAACAGCACAGCTATGCAGCTTATGGGCCAAACACAATGGTCCTCATAATTATTCTGTCAGTTTTCAAATGAGCATCTATTGGTCTCGCACCAGTATTTTTTGTCAAGACTGGTGTCATCACCTCTTCCTCCCCTCCCGCCCCAGTCTGTGGGGTGGGTGGGTGGGTGTGCTTTTTTTGTTTTAGTATAGTGGGAGAGAATGATGTCAGTTCTTGCATCTTTTTGCAAGCAGAAGTGAAATAGTTACATACTACATTAAGTCTGGAGAGCTGATGGGAGTTGCTAATTTTTCCCCTTCTTAGCTTTTAGCATGAGGGGAACAGTATAGAATGAATAGGGATCTACATACCCTGTGGCTGATCCTACACTTTTTCTTTGGTGTAAATCCTACTCAACACAACAGTAATTTTGCCTGAATAAGGAATACAGGATCTGATACCGATGGTATGTTCTGATTTTGAACAGAGAATTTCTTTCCAAAAAGTCAGAAATACTTGACTAAAACCTAGTTATAGAAATGCATGTGTCTTTGTCTTGGTTTTTTGTTTTGGTTTGTTTGTTTGTTTGTTTGTTTGTTTGGGTGGGGGATAAAGAAGCTGCTGAGGAAATGTTGCCCTAGACAGCTTCCAATAAAATTGATGGCAAAAATTGCATTTGTTGAATTAGTGCTACTTGAGAAGCATAGTGTTTTTCTTTTAAAGATTTGCCAGTTGTGGGTTTGCGGGACTTTTTGATTTCGTTTGGGGGTGGTTGCTTTTTTTGGAGGAGGGAGGGAGCATCATGTAGAAAACACACTGGAGGGGAAAGTATAAATTTTGTGCCTGTATTTGTTTCTTAATTTGCTTCATTTCAAATGTCTTTAAAAAGCTTCACACCTGGATTGTGTGTTTGTAATAGTTACCAAATATGAAAAAAAAAAGAAACAATTGTGACATGCTTTTATCACTACTTTGTTTTTCAAATAACATGTAAATATTGTAATGCATTGGATTTTGTTTTGCTAACCTGTTAATAAAAATATGGGACCACTATCCTTTTAACAAGCTGCCGTGGTTTGACACTGGCCAAATGCCAGGCACCCATGAAAGGCCCGCTCACTCACTCTCCTCTGCTCTGCAACTGGACAGAGGAGAGAGAATTTAACAAAGGGGTTAATGAGTTGAGATAAGGACCGGGAGAAAACACTTCAAGGGCAAAACAGGCTCTACTTAATGATATAAAGTGAATTTATTACTAACAAGATCAGAGTAAAAGAATGAGAAGCAAAAGAAGCCCTTAAAGACACCCTTTTCTCCCCCCAACCCCTCCCTCCTTCCCCCCAAGGCACAGGGAGACGGGGTGGGGGGTTTGGTCAGTTCATCACCCAAGATCTTCTTTCTGCTGCTCGGGGAGAGGAGTCTTTTCCCTGCGGCACCGTGGGGTCCCTCCCACGGGAGACAGTTCTCCATGAACTTCCCCAGCGTGGGTCCACTCTCACGAGCAGCAGTACTCCCAAAACTGCTGCAGCGTGGGTCACTCTGCCGCGGGGTGCAGTCCTCCAAGGACGGCTGCTCCAGCCTGGAAGCAAGGCCTCTCTCTCCACTGGGACTTCCTCTGGATCACAGTGTCCTGGTATCCACCCGCTCCGGCATGGGCACCTCCCCCACGGGCTGCGAGTGGATCTCTGGATCCCCCGTGGACCCCCATGGGCTGCAGGGAGACAACCTGCTTCACCATGGTCCTCACCACGGGCTGCAGGGACATCTCGGCTCCGGCGCCTGGAGCACCTCCTCCCCCTCCTTCTGCACTGACCTTGGTGCCTCCATTGTTGTTCCTCTCACATATTCTCACTCCTACTCCTCTCTAGTTGGAAAATTACAGCTGCACCACCAACTTTGTTATGATTTCTTCTTAAATATGTTATCACAGAGGCGTTACCATCATCTCTAATTGGCCCAGCCTTGGCCAGCAGCACGTCCATCATCAGAGCCATCAGGGATTGGCTCTGCTGGACATGGTGGAAGCTTCTAGCAGCTTCTCACAGAAGCCACCTCTGTGGCCTCCCTGCTCCCAAAAACCAGGCCCTGCAAAACCAACACACAAGCCTAGAAAATCTTTTTTTTTTTTCTTTTCCTAAAAATGTACCTGAGATATTGTGGACACACATTTTAGTTGCAATGTTATGTTGACTGTAATGATGTAGAATTGAAAATAATTTTTTTTCATTGTTTAATTTATACAAAGTAATTTTTCAGAGTTTGGCAGAAGGGAATAAATAGCAAAATGCTAACCTGTTGGCTTCAGTACTTGGTATTTCCTGACTCTTAAATTACTGATTTCTGATGGGGAACAGGAGGGGAATGCTGAAGTGTTGGGCTGAAAGGGTTGGTGGGGGGAGGGGGTTAAAAAGAAAATTAATAGAAACTGTAAGGGCATATGGAAGGAGAGAGCATCTGCTCCATTAGGGGTATCTGGTCAAGGACCTTTTCAATGCAAAAAGGAATAATAAGACAAGGAGGAAGTCATAAGCAAGAACATACAGGGACACAAACCTGACTGACATGATAAGGGAGGCAATGATGACAATAAAACATGGTCAGTTCACACTAAGTGATAAGCCTAATTCCCTCGGCATCAACTCATAGGGCAAGTGCTCCACTTCCCTGACCAGCTTGGGAACGTCCACTGAACTTTCTCCAATTTAGCAACATCTTCCTTGTATTGGGGGAGGGAAGCAAAACTGAACGCAGTCTAACAAGTGCTGAGTAGAGGGGGATAATCACTTCCCTCAGTCTACTGGCTATGCTCCTCTTGATGCAGACCAGGATACTGTTAGCCTGGGCATACTGCTGACCCATGTTTAGCTTACTGTCTTCCAGGTCCTCTTCAACAGAGCTGCTCCCCAGCCAGTCACTCAGTCCCCAGCCTGTATCATTGCAGGGGGCTCTTCCTTCCCAGGTGCAGGACTTGGCAGTTGTCCTTGTTAAATTTAATGAGGTTCCTGTTAGCCCATTCCTCCAGTCTGTCTAAGTTCCCCTGAATGGCAGCCCTACCCTTGAGCACATCTCCTGCAACCCCTGAGGTTGGTGTCATCCACAAGTTTGATGAGGTGCATTTTGTCACCTCCACCAGATCATTGATAGAGGCCTTGCACAGGCCAGGTCCTAGGATAGACTCCTGCAAGTACTCCACTTATAACTGGCCTCCAGGTAGAGTATGACCCCTTAAACAATACCCTTTGAGCCTGATCATCCACTCCATTTTTCATCCATTTAGTAGTCCACCAATCTAGACCATAACATCCCAACATGGATACAAGAATGCTATGGGAGACAATATCAAAAGCCTTCCTAAAAGTCAAGGTGTACAACATCCATTGCTCTCTCCTCATGCACAGATCTATACTTTCCACAATGAAACGACATTGGGTTGGTGTCGTGGTTTAGCCCGACCAGCAACCAAGTACCATGCGGCCACTTGCAGCCACTTGCTCACTCCCCCACCAGCAGGATCAGGGAGAGAATCGGAAGAGTAAAAGCTACTTTTTTTTTTTTTTTTGCTTGAGAGCAAAAGTTTCTTGGGAAGGGGCCAAACGTCCCCTGTATCACACTGGGAAGCACAAAAGCCTCAGCAGTCCAGCTACTGTTGGATCCACCTCAAAAGCTTTTGGGGTAAGTGTCTCAAATGGGTGTTTTAAGGTTGCTTAAAGAATTGTCGGCAAAGGTATCGGCAAAAGCAGGTTTAATATAAAAATGAAAGCACGACAGTTTCTTGGCAAGGTTCACTCTGCTACTTGCTAGATGGTTAAAGCACACAGAGAAAAAGCAAACAAAAATCTAAAATCTATCAATCCAAACTGAAATAAACCCCCAAAATTAYCCACATGGAGGCAGGGGAAGGGAGGGGGAAGAAAAGGGTATAGATAAAAAGGAAGACCCTCTCATTGAGGCACAAGGTTCAGAGTGGACCCCCTTGCTAAACTGAGCCCCGGACTTGACCAACAGTTTAGGCCTAAAGGTTTAACAGCACTTAAACTCAACAGCACTTAATCAATAGCTTAAGTTAAACAATATAACAAAAGATTCATATAGAACTTACTATAGCAGAACAGTAACTCACAGGCCTAACTTACTGATAAATCTCAAGTACTTAAGAATGTATGAGAGCAACATTCCTAGTCCATTTCCTATAGCATATTCACACTTGCACACACGCAGACCTAAAGAATATGTACAAGGTATACCTGTGAGTATAACTCGAGAGTTTGCCGGCTCTGAGAGGTCCCGCTCAGAGGGAGGTTGCTGGTCACAGCCCGCTGTGCTCCAGGAGAGCTCAAAGGGTCTTACTTTGGACTGCTGTTTATAGGGCTGCAACAGAGTGGGCTTTAGTCATAGTAATTCTCCATCCTGGCTGCAATTTGGGTCGGTAACTTTCTTTGAAAGTTCGATGACCAAAATGTTATTCCACTTGGGTTGTTATTCAGGCAAGAAAAATAAATTTTCAAGGCTGCTCGGTAGAAAACCAGGAGCTCGTTAGACAGCACCAGTTCCTGGGAACAGACAGTATTTCTGATAAGCTCAAGAGGAGCTCAGCCTATAGTGTGGCCTGGAGGGGTGGGGGGGTGGGGAGGATGCACCACCACAATCCACCCCGTTACTAAAGTCAACCTCTCTTGCTCCACAGAGTAGTGGTGTGGTTGCCTCTCGCCTGTGCCTATAAATGGAGATTTAATTTATGTTCCAGTTATAAATTGAGGAAAATTTTTGATCAGGTTACCTAAATGTTTTTTTATTACTTCTTTGAACATGATGGAACAATGTTATATATGCGAGGAGGCCTGTGCGACAGTGTTACCTGTCTAGCCAGTATCCACACTCTAACATATAGAACAATATTCAACAATGAACACAATATGACAGAAATCAGCAAAATTGCAATAGGGTGCAACATTAGATCTAGAATTCCTGTTGCGGTTGGTGACCACCTGAACAAAATGTCCCACCAGTGATCTTCTCCATCTCTCATCACTCTTTCCAAGACATGGTGCATCTCTTCTGTATCATGATGAACAGTGATTAGAGTTCTGTGTCCATTGTTTCAGACATGTTCCAGCAGTCGACACAGGTCATCGTGCTGCAGCATTCACTATTAGCTGGTGATCCTTTTCGTCAATTCTTTCCCAGTGGGGTAATATATCTGATAGGAATCATTGGTTAGTTCCTAATGCTGATAAGGAAGATTGTAATGGATGTTTCTTCAATTGGTATAAATCACTTGTTACTGAGTTTATTTTGTTTGCTAGGACTTCAGCATCCATGCTATTCAATACTCCTAATCCTGTCCCCATGATACCAGTCTCATGTCTCCTTGATTGTTTTGGAGAGGTGAGGATCCATCCACGCGACCACGCAAATCCCCTGCACAGGATGGAAACAGGAATGGTGAGCAGTGAGTTGATTGCAGAGATATTGATCTGCATTGATCATTCCACTCATTTGAGAGACCATGAAGGATTAAATAGCACTTGTTGCTGGCCTGTATGTTTGACTGCATAGGGTCCAGTTTTAGAAATTTGTGGAGATAAGGTTTCAACAGTCTTATCGGGAGCCTAGGAGGTAGTGGAATGCATTGTGAGGGTTAAGCTAGCTTTTGTTGTGCCAATACACATTAGCCCATTTG
>JACAXG010000697.1:10466-48453 GCA_018881555.1 Amblyornis subalaris
CAGTCCAGTAAGAGTCAGTGTCAAAGGACAAGAAGAGTTGTTATTTCTGTCTGTCTGCAGAGCCGAGGTGTTGAGGTGTTGCTCTTGTTCTGCAGAAAAATATTCGATCTGTGGTTAGGGACAGGCTTTGCATTTAAAGCTGCTTCGGGGATAGCCTGCGCTTGGTCTAGGGGTTTTAAAATTAACCCTTGGCTTAAAAGGTGCTTTGTATAGTTCCTTTTAATGCTCCTGCTATGATAGGCTTGGTAGGGAGGCTCTTAAAATTTTTTCTTTAAGATAGGGCTTTCCCTTGCCTACTCTTAGGACATAGGAGCAGGAAAAGGAGCTACTTTAGCACTCGTTTGGGGGGTGAGGCTCCCCCGTTGTTTTTATATATCTTTTTTTTTTTTCTTTTTTTCTGTTTTTTGTTTTGTTTTTAAAATAGGAACGGTAGGTCAGGGAATAGGAACTGGAGGTGGAAAGAAAGGCATTGTGGGAGATGTAGTTCTGACCGTGTCTTCCAGGGTAGGAAAGGAAGGGGAAAGAAAGGCATGATGGGAGGTGTAGTTTTGCCTTTCTGTGCTGCCTTGCCGTGCCATGTGCGGGGGCTGGTCGGCGGTTTGTTTGCCCTGAGCAGGGGCCGCCGAACAGCTGAACTGTTCTGCTGCGGAGATCGGCGGATGTCTCGCACTCCCAGGGCAGGCGGGTTTTTGTGTTTGGGCGCGGGGCGGGGGACCCCCTTCTCCCTTCCCGCTGCCGCCTCCGGGTGCAGCGCGGCGCAGAGCGGTTGCCATGGCGAGGGGAATTGGAATGCGGGGAATGTACGGGAGGTCGGGGTTTGGCATGCGAGGGCTGTACGGAGGGGGTGAGGGGTGGGGAAAGGAATGTGGAGGGAGAGCGAACAATAGAAACGCGGTCGGAGTTCCCGCGGTCTGGACGGGGGGGGAATTCTGGGGAAAAGTCCACGGCAAGCATGTGAGCTCTGCCGTGTTTAGGGTGTTTTTGAGAAGAAGACAGAGGTAAGAGGCTGGTGGCTCTCTTGTATGCATGTACAGCATATGTCTGTCTCTCTTCTCAAAATAAGAAGGGTGTTAGGGAATGGGGATGGGTCTCTCTCAGAGCCACAGACCTTGGACCTCATGCTTAAAGTGTGTCTGTGACTCGATTCCTACCCGACCAAGGGGAAAAACGTAAAAAACAAAAGAAAAAAGGGTCTTGGTAGCCAGAGTAAACCTCTTACATATAATATAAAGGAAAAGAGACTTACGATACCCTTTTAAACCGGCCGGAGGGCAAAGAAGTGCTGGCTCCAAGAAAATAAAAACCCCTGGATTGGTCCTTCGCTTTTTCGAACTGTTTTCCTTTTCGGGTCCGGCGAAAAGGTGTTTATTTCTTCGGTCCCTTTCACGCTTCCTTCACCGCACAAAAAGCGGCGAGATCCTCGGTGGCTGCTGGCAGTGACTTCACGGCAGGTTTGCGGAGAAGTCGCTTCTTGTGGAACTGCCCCACGTCGGGAGCCACTTGTCGCTTTTTCCCGCCCTTGCTTGTATCCAGCTGGGGCCGGAGCGACCTTCTGGGTTTTTCTCAGTCCACAGAAGCTGACAGCTTTTCACCGCAGGCAGTTTCACAGAGGCAGCAGTGAAGGCAAAAGGAATGAGAGAGACGGACTTTCTGTAACCATATTCCAAGTTTATTTGTCTCTGCCCAGGAGGACAGGGTGCATTTCTTGAAGGGAGGTTAGCAGAGAGACAATTTCCCACTCTGTCTCTGCTGCTTTAAGGGGTAGGGATAACAGAGTGTAACCAATCAGAGTATACAGATACATGAGAGAAAACCAATGAAACATCTCAGAGGAGGAACAAATTTAAACTGGCTAATCACATTATAGTTAGCGGGAATTTCAAATCAAGCTAACCTGTTACAAAGCTTAAGGCTCTGTGAGGAGGAAAAACGTAAAGTGACATCTAAGAAATATTGTTCTGTGGCAAACTGCCTTTTTGATAACTAAGGCTGGAGCACTGCAGCATGGGATGACTCCTATGACTGGAGCATGGGAATGGAAGGTTTTAGGCTTTTTAGGAAAGACAAGCTAGGGAGACGAGGAAGGAGTGTAGCCTTCTATGTCAATGACCATCTGGAGTGTCTGGAACTCTGCCTGGGGAAGGATGAGGAACAAACCAAGAGCCTGAGGGTCAAGATTAAAGGGAGAGCAGGGACAAGGGATGTTATAATGGAGATCTGCTACAGGCCATCAGATCAGGAGGATGGTGTGGATGAAACCCTCTATAGGCAGATAGGAGTGGCCTCAATGCTTGCAAGCCCTGGTCCTCATGGGGGATTTCAACCACTCCGATATCTGTAGGAGGGACAGCACATTAGGGCACAAGCAATCCTGGAGGTTCCTCAAATGTGTCAATGACAACTTCCTCGCACAAGTGATTGAGGAGCCAACAAGGAGAGGTGCCATGCTGGACCTTGTGCTCACCAACAGGGAAGAGCTGGTGGGGAATGTGATGCTCCAAGGCAGCCTTGGCTGCAGTGACCACGAGAAGGTGGAGTTCAAGATCCTCAGAGCAGTGAGGAGGGCACTCAGCAAGTTCACTGCCCTGGACTTCAGAAGAGCAGACTTTGGCATCTTCAAGGACCTACTCGGTAGAGTCCCATGGGGTAGAATCCTGGAGGGCAGAGGGGCCCAAGAATGCTGGCTGAATTTCAAGGATCACCTCCTCCAAGCTCAGGAGCAATGCATCCTGACAAGGAGGAAATTGGGCAAAAATGCCAGGAGGCCTCCATGGATATGTAAGGAGCTGCTGAGCAAACTCAGAGCAAAAAAGCAGCTTTCAGAAGGTGGAAACGAGGACAGGTGGCCGGGCAGAAATATGGGGAAATTGTGCAGGAAGTTAGGGACAAGGTTAGGAAAGCCAAGGCCCAGTTAGAATTGAGTCTGGCCAGGGATATCAAGGATAACAGGAAGGGCTTCTATACATATGTTGCAAGCAAGAGAAAGACTAGGGATAATGTGGGCCCTTTCCAGAAGGAAATGGGAGACCTGGTTACCCTGGACAAAGGGAAGGCTGAGGTTCTCAACAACTTCTATGCCTCAGTCTTCAATGGCAAGTGGTCCAGACACGTTGCCCAAGTCGGGAAAGGCAAATGCAGGGACTGGGAGAATGAAGACCCTGAGACCATTGTAGGAGAGGATCAGGTTTGAGACCATCTAAGGAACCTGAATGTCCACAAGTCCATGGGACCTGATGACATTCGTCCATGGATCCTGAGGGAATTGGCAGACAAAGCTGCTAAGCCACTATCCATCATTTTCAAAAAATCATGGCAGTCAGATGAGGTTCCCAAGGTCTGGAAAAAGGGAAATATAACCCCCATTTTTAAAAAGGGGAAAGCGGAAGATGTGGGGAACTACAGACCAATCAGTCTCACCTCTGTGCCAGGCAAGATCATGGAGCAGATTCTCCTGGAAATTATGCTAAGGCATATGGAAAACAAAGAGATTGGTAACAGCCAACGTGGCTTTACGAAGGGGAAATCATGCCTAACAAATTTGGTGACCTGCTACGATGAGGCTACAGTGTTGGTGGATGGGACAGAGCAACTGACATTGTCTACCCAGACTTGTGCAAAGCATTTGACACTGTCCCACATGACATCCTTGTCTCTAAACTGGAGAGAGGGGGATTTGATGGATGGACCACTCAGTGGGTAAAGAACTAGCTGGATGGTTGCACACAAAGAGTTGTGGTCAACGGCTCACTGGAGACCATGGAGACCAGTGATGAGTGGTGTCCCTCAGGGGTCGGTACTGGGGCCAATATTGTTCAACATCTTTGTCGGCAACGTGGACAGTGGGATTGAGGGCACACTCAGCAAGTTCACTGATGACAGCAAGCTGTGTGGTGCAATAAACACTCTGGAGGTAAGGGATGCCATTCACAGGGACCTTGACAGGCTTGAGAGGTGGGCCTGCGCAAACCTCATGAGGTTCAACAAAGCAAAGTGCAAGGTCCTACACCTGGGTAGTGTCAATCCCAGACACACAGACAGGTTGGGTGAAGTGACTGCTAGCAGCCCTGTGGAGAAAGACTTGGGGTTGATGGTTGACAAAAAACTCACCATGAATCGATTATGAGCTCACAGCCCAGAAACCAATGGAATCCTGGGCTGCATCAAAAGGAGCGTGGCCAGCAGGTCAAAGGTGGTGATTCTCCCCTCTACTCTGCTCCTGTGAGACCCCACCTGGAATACTGCATTTAGTTCTGGTGTCTGCAACATAAGAAGGACATGGAACTGTTGGAGTAAGTCCAGAGGAGGGCCACGAAGTTGATAAGAGCACTGGAGTACTTCCCCTACGAAGACAGGCTAAGAAAGTTGGGGCTGTTCAGCCTGGAGAAGAGAAGGTTGTGTGGAGACCTCATAACGACCTTCCAGTATCTGAAGGGGCCTACAGGGAAGCTGGAGAGGGACTCTTCATCAGGAACTGTAGTGACAGAACAAGGAGTAATGGATACAAATTGAAAGAGGGGAAATTGAGGTGAGATATTAGGAAGAAATTTTTACTGTGAGGGTGGTGAGACACTGGAACAGGTTGCCCAGGGAGGTTGAGGATGCCCCAACCCTGGCAGTGTTCAAGGCCAGGTTGGATAAGGCCTTGAGAAACCTGGTCTAGTGGGAGGTGTCCCTGCCCCCTGGCAGGTGGGGGCATGACTAAATGATCTTTAAGGTCCCTTCCAACCCCTTAACATTCTATGATTCTATGGTTCTATAATTTGGTAATGTCCTGGTTTAAAAGACAGGTGTTTGCCAAGGAAGGCAGGAACATTCCTGGAATGGAAAAGATGACCCCCTCCCTGCAAATTATTATAACCTTGAAATTACAGGGCTTTCAGGCAAAGATGGGAAAAGGAATAACTGTTCTTTACTAGGATATACATATATATAATGAGATAGACAAACAGCAACAACCAGAAAACCCAATAACAGCCTTTTCTTGCCTGTTAAACAATTTCCTTTTTGGTGTAGTTATGGGCACAACCGGCAGGGGGTGCTGTTGGGCCCTGGGAGGCGGGGGAGGGGGTGCCATGGTTCCCCCCAGCTGCAAGCACAGCAACTTTGCCACGTGGCAGGGGCTGCTCAGGCAAGAGGGAGGAGGGGAAATGGATCCCCGTACAAAACTCACAGGGAGCAGCCGGCTTCAGCACCACTCCGGATGGTGAACTGGACTGCAACGGCAACCTTGGAGTGGGATGGGTGGTGCTGGATCCAGTGGTGCCATGGCAGCAGAAGAGCAGAGCAGGCAAACCCCAGACGGTGAGCCCATGTGCAGCAGAAATCCATAGTGGTGTCAGGGACAGCAGAGGCGAGCAGACCTGGGGTAGGGTGCTACAGTGTAGCAGCCAAACCCTCCCTGCAACACATCTGACCGTTCTCTGCTCCCAACCGGGCACAGACTGACCCACCCCCAGCTAAGAGACTGCTAAGTTACAATGTAGCAATAGCCCCAGCTAGATGTCCACAGACCTCCACCCATGCAGCCATGCTGCCCCAATCCCAAACTGGAAGGGAAGGAAGCAACCCCCGGCCCCATCCCCACTAGGATCCCAGGCTAAACCCACATATATCATGATACCCCTGAGCCAGGAAGGGGGAAGGGGGGAGAAGGAGAAACAGCAACAACATGATTATAGGATAACAATCCCCAAGACAGGTAACTATGTTAATGGAGCCATATCCAAGGAGCTGAAGTACATCACCAACAGTAATAAAGGTTTTGTAAGACTAGTTAGTTGATAATACCTATACAAACTTACAGTCTTAAGATTATTTCATCAGTAATAGCAATGCAACTCCAATGCCATCAGTGGGAATGCTCTGGAACTGTCAAACCATACTGCTTATAGGGCAGAAAGGGAGGAGAACCAGCTCTCTCCCTCCCAGCTGTGGTGGTTCTGAAGGATTAACAGGAGTGGAAGGTAGTGCAAACTTAATTTTGTCATTACTGTAACCAAGCAGCTAGACCATATTCATATTTCACGGTATAACTGTAATATTTAAACTGCTTTTATTTCTGTTCTTTTACTTGCTGTCAGATGTTTTCTGTTCAGCATATTCCTGCACTGCTTCTTGACATGCTTTCCTTTCCTTATTTAATCTCCTTATACATAAAGCACCAGTGGGGTGCAGTGTCATCTCTCTCCTCAGTGAGGAAATGGAGGGTGACTAGTTTCTCTAGTCCTACAGGGAACTGCACCCCACTTTAATCCTCTGCATCTAAGTTGTCTGTATAAAGTGGATGCATGGGTATTTGCCCCCCCGCCCTGGGTATGACTTTGGCTTTGATGCCATTATCTTTTGCAGCAGAAAGTGTGCTAACTTCAGTGTTAAAGATCCTTGTTTATGTAAGTCTATGCACTGACAGGACAGTAAAGCATATTTACATAGTGTTTTGGTGATTCCTTCTCAGACAGTGTCTCAGGACAGACTTCTTATATGAGAGCTTTTTACACTTGCTAAATAGCAGATGATTGTCAATACTGTTTAATTTTCAAATTTATTTCGAATATACTTCTTCAACTCTGAAGTGCTCTGAGACTGCTAAGAAATGAACTTCCCTATAAATGAGCATCTTTACATGTCACTCAAAATTATGCACTGGAAGGAATTAATCAAACTAAGATTATCAGTGTTTCATTCACATAGAACATGCATCTCAGAATTAATTAAAATGAAACTGTGGTGTATGAGAAGCGAGACAGGCTGAGGGAATTCTGTGAATCTGTATTTTTCAGAAATTACACGATATTTATACAGTAAAACATGCGAAGTTCAGCAGAACTTCAAAAAGCTTAGTTCCCGTAAAATCTAGTTAGCTTATCAGGGTCTGGGTTAGCTGAATGTTTTTCTTGCCCTCAGGCCTTTGTGTGATAAGCACCCCTGATAATGGCAGATGTCTTCACAACGGGTGGTGTCTTCAGGGTCTTATCACAGGTGATAGCTTGACAATGGATGTTAATTTCTCTGGTGGGGTTGGCGCCGTTTCTTTTGCAAATTCACATCTACATGAAACCCACTAGGTGAGTATTGAAATTGCATGAAACTGCTGTATATAGATCAGATATATCAGAAATTTTTAAGCCCTGAGACATTTTACACTTCTGCATTAGTTTCAGCTTCATTCTAGTAAAAAAATTTAGAAGAGGATTACAAATCTGAACAAAGTGACCCACAGTCTCATACCAATGGGGTAGGTTGACCCTAGCCGGCAACTAATCCCAGTTGCTCACTCACTCTTGCCCAGCAGTTTGGGGAGAGAATTGAAAGTGCAAAAGTGAGAAAAATACTATCAAGGGTTTGTCAGAGACTGAAATGTTATGGTTATAACTTAAATATTGTTATGAAGGACTTGTTGCCCATTATGGCAAAACTGTACAAAGAAGGTGCAACCACCAAAGCCCACCCCTCCCAGAATATGCCTCCTGAGTGGAACCTTGGACTATGAGTTAAGCCACCTAAGGGTGATGCCTAAATATTTTTGCTTCTTATATATTTTTCATATGCTTGTAGCTTCATAGACTGTTAATACAGTTATATAGCTTCTAGTACTTTTCCTGCCCTTTCTCTCACATTTTAGAACAATAAGCTAACCCTTCTAACACATTCCTGAAATTCTGTTTAGTTTTATTCTCAAGAAGAGGAATTTTAGCAAGGACACGCTGTTTTGCACTAGAACTTAGAAGGCATAACAAGAAATAGGGCAAAGAATCCCTGGAAAAATTCCAAGGGGTAGACCAAAGGGTGGGTGTCGTGATTTGACACTGGCCAGACGCTAGGAACCCACGAAAAAACCTACTCACTCACCATCCCCTGCTCCGTTCTGGACAGAGGAGAGAAAAATTTAACAAAGGGTTCATGAGTTAAGGACAGTGAGAAAACACTCGTCAATTACCATCAAGGGCAAAACAGGCTCAACTTAATGATATAAAGTGAAATTATTACTAACAAGATCAGAGCAGGAGAATGAGAAGTGAAATAAGCCCTTCAAAACACCCTTTTTTCCCCCCAAACCCTCCCTCCTTCCCACTGACAGTACAGGCAGACGGGGTGGGGCTTTTGGTCAGTTCATCACCCAAGATTTTCTTCCGCTGCTCAGGGACAGAAGTCGTTTCCCTGCATGCACTGTGGGGTCCCCTCCCATGGGAGACAGTTCTCCACAAACCTCTCCAGTGTGAGTCCAATCTCACGAGCAGCAGTCCTCCCAAAACTGCTGCAACATGAATTCCTCCGACGGACAGTCTTCCCAAAACTGCTGCGGAGTGGGTCACTTCCACAGGGTGCAGTCCTCCAAGGACAGGCTGCTCCAGCCTGGAAGCAAGGCCTCCGTCTCCATGGGACTCCCACTGAACCGCAGCCTCCTTCAGGCATCCACCTGCTCCAGCGTGAGCACCTCCCCCACGGGCTGTGGGTGGATCTCTGCATCCCCCGTGGACCTCCATGGGCTGCAGGGGGACAACCTGCTTCACCATGGTCCTCATCACAGGCTGCAGGGACATCTCTGCTCTGGCTCCTGGAGCACTTCCTCCTCCTCCTTCTGCACTGACCTTGGTGCCTCCATTGTTGTTTCTCTCACATATTCTCACTCCTACTCTTCTCTAGCTGGAAAATTACAACTGTGCCACAAACTTTGTTTTGATTTCTTCTTAAATCTGTTATCACAGAGGCGTTGCCACCATCTCTAACTGGCCCAGCCTTGGCCAGCAGCACTTCCATCCTCAGAGCCATCAGGGATTGGCTCTGCTGGACATGGTGGAAGCTTCTAGCAGCTTCTCACAGAAGCCACCTCTGTGGGCCCACCCCACTACCAAAAACCAGGCCCTGCAAAATCAACACAGTGGGTTACTGGGTCAACTGATCTCCTATTGAGTGTACCTGCTAGATATACTAATTAATTAACCTTATAAAAATTGTAGAAATCTGATTCCATGTGTGCGCATACCTATGATTTGTGCATCTGAAAGCTTTCATTAAAGAATTGCTTTTTATCTTACCACTTTAACACTTTTGCAAGGTTTTTCCTTTGTTTTTAGGCAACAGTTTTGACATCCTCCAGATGGGACGAGGGACCTTGTTACTTCTCTGCACACTCTGTGAGGAACTCTTCATTCTGCTGTCACTTTGAAACTTTCAGAGGGTTTCCCGCCACCCATAAGGGGAGGTCTGAGGTCCTAAGTCCTCCCCCACACAGGAGGTAACATAAAAAGCAGCTCTTTTTGGTAATTGTTTGCTAGCAATAATCTGTTTTGATTTTTTTCCCAGAAAATTGGAGATTTTTTGGGGACCGGATTACAACTTTTTTTGAGGATCCCATTGTTTTTAAGGTTGTGTCTTGGAGATTGTTATCCCATATTCAGGTTGTGCCCAAAATTGTCAGTTTCTCTTTCTTTCCCCCGCTTCCCCCTTCCCGGCTCGAGGGTATTGTGATATATGTGGGATTGGCCAGGGATCCTTGTGGGGGTGGGGCTGGGAGTGGTCTCTCTCTTCCAGTTTGGGATCAGAGCAGCAGGACTGCGTGTGCGGAGGTGTGTGTACATCTAGCCAGGGTACTGCGACATTGTAACTTAGCAGTCTCTTAGCTGGGGGTGGGTCAGTCTGTGTCTGGTAGGGAACAGAGAACAGTTGTGCATTTTGCCGGGAGCATTCGGCTGCTCTGCTACACTGTAGTTTGGCTCACTGACTCAGGTCCGCCCGTTCTGTTTTTCTGCAGCCGCGGCTGCTCCTGTGCTGAGACCAGGGACCGGGGCCTCCTCCTGCCAGGCTCTTGCCTGTCACGTGTTGCCGCACCTACCCCTGTGTGTTTGGCTCTGAGACTATGACCTGCTGTGGTTTCTGCACAAGGGAAGCCATCTCCCCTCCTTCCCCTGTGCCCGAGCCACCTGCCATGTGGAGAGGTCACTGCACTCACACCACAGCACCCCCTGCAGCTGCAGGGGAATCGTCACACCCACCCTGCCTCACTGGGGCCCGCCAGTGCCCCCTGCCGGCTGCGAGAGTGACTGCAGCCATCACCTCTCTGGGAACCAACAGTGCCCCCTGCCAGTTTTGGTCATAACTACACCAAAGGGGAAATTGCTCAATGGGCAAGAAAAGGCTATTATTGGGTTTTCTGTTTTTTTGTTGTTGCTGTTTGTCTGTCTTGTTATATATATATCCTAGTAAAGAACTGTTTTCCTTTTCCCATATCTTTGCCTGAAAGCCCTGTAATTTCAAGGTTATAATAATTTGGAGGAGGGGTCATCTTTTCAATGCCAGGAAGGTTCCCACCTTCCTTGGCAGACACCTGTCTTTTAAACCAGGACAGGTCATTTGTTTGTTTGGTCTTTGTAGGTTTAGCCCAGCACGGCGGGGGGGCCACAGTGGGGTTTGTTTGTTTGTTTGTTTGGTGGGGAGGGGGCTACTTGCTTTTGCGACATGGCTTATTTCCCCTTTGTATTTCATGCAGGGAAACGCGGGTTTACTCAGCTTGGCTTCCGGCATGGCTTGGGTGGCTTTTGCTGCTTCTCGTTGCTCAGGTGGCTCTTCTTTTTGGTGCGGGATGGCTCGACTCGGCTTCTGTTGTGGGAAAGGAAGGGGGGGATGGATGCCCTCGTTGGCACCCAGCACCTCTTATATTGCAGTACCCTATCCCTTGCCTTTCTCAGCTAGTGGCACACAGCGTTAGAAATTTGATTTGGAACCCTAGAGATCCTGGTTCAAATCCTGGTCTGGGAGAGTTGTTTTTTCTTTGCCATGTTTTCTCTGTTTGAAAAATAGAACATGGGGTGTAATTCGTCATCAGAGAAAGAAATCCCTAAAGATTCCCCCCTAGAATTAGTATTACAGCATTGGTGTGTTTTGACTGGCTCAAAGAGGTCTCTTAAAAGTCAAGAACTAGTTTGACTGTGCACACAGCTTTGGTCACTGCATAGTTTAGAGGGAGGAAATGTCTGGCCAAAATTTGGATCCTTAGACAGCGAGATTGTCTCAAAACTTTTATCTGTCCTCTGCAAGGAACAGAGGTGGGATGAAATTTTGTATGCAGAATTATTTCTTCTTATAAATCATCCGAATTTGTGAAAAGGTTGTAAGCCTGGTAGAGCTCCTAAGGAGGAGTCTGTTATGGTCTTGAAGGGGGAGAAAAAGAAACAGAGTAAAAAGCCCTCTGTTAGCCCAATTTGTGTTAGAAACCCAGATATATCAGACTTAGACATAGCCCCAGATTTGAGGGGACCGACGGGAGGTTCGGCTCCTGCAGAGACGGTGGGGGGCTCTCTTCCCCACGCCGCCTGGCCACTGCCACCGCAGCTGCTGCCGGCCTCTTCGCAGTCTTGGCTGCCACTGCCGCCGCCACAGCTGCTGCCCGCCCCCCAGTCTTGGTTGCCGTTGCCTGTGGCACCGGCTCTGCCGCCTCTGAGCCGCAGCGTGGCTGCTATAGCAGGCATGGCCGCCAGTTCCACCATTGCAAGCGGGAGCGGGGCTGAGGGCGGGGACCCGCTCGGGGACCCACCCACCCCAGGGGCTGATGTAATTCTCATGGGCGGTACAGCTGCGGCTACGGCAGTGGGCGGGAGCATGGCTCCCGTGGTGGGCAGTGCAGACGTAGCCCCTACGATTCCGGGCAGGGGTGGGGCCCCCGCCTATGCTGTCCAGGGCGGAGACAGGGCCCTCGCAGTTCCTGCAGTCCCGAGAGAGAGCAAAGGAGGGGGCAGGGCAGCCCTGACTGCTCCCCCCTTCCCTCCCATCTATGCTCTCCAAAGCGGGAGAGCGGGGCCCGGCTTTGAGCCTTACCCTTAGCCTTTTCCTTACGTATTCCCTGGTGCTTTCGGGGTGAGTTCGGGTGGGACCTTGCATTCACCCAGTGGGGGCAGTTCCGATCCTGCAGGCGGGAAAATACTGCAGCAATCCATGAGAAAGGAAAGGCAGGCTCAGCCTCCCTACTCTACTGCAAAAGCAAGAGCTATTAAATGCAAGCCTGCCAGCATACAGACACCTCCTCCGAAGAGGAAAAAACTGAGGGAAAATCATCTGTTGCAACTGGGAAGAGAAGGGGAAAAAAGGCACAAGAGGCCATAGAAGCCTCCAGCCCTGTGGCTGGGTGTAATAGCCTGATAGTAAGATAAATGCTTCAAAAAGTGCTTCGTCATTATGTCTGCTTATAATAATCTCTTTTGAACACCTGAAAACTAAGTGCAGGATGGACTGTGAGTAGGCCGCCTTGAGGCCCATAAAAAGGAAGGAAAAACCTGTGCAAAAGTGGCGGAGGAGAAAGAGAAGGGCAGAATTTCTGGTCTTCAATTTTCCCCTCCCTCCCACCATCGCCTGCTGCAGGACACCCTGAGCCCTCCAGGAGCCAATGCTGCCAGCTTGAGGAGAACCTCCCCCAATCCTTCATCCTTGGACCCAAGTCGCGAGTGAGTTGTGGAAACTCCCCTCTCCCTGCTCCTATGTTCTGTGGTGAGAGCACTGCAAATTGACCGAGGTTCGGCCACGAGGATCGGGTACTGCGCCTGCATTTCGGAGGATGAGTGTCCGCATTCCAGCCAAACTGCTCCTGAGATCAGAAAAGGCAGATAAGATGCTCCAAACAGCAGAAAGAAAAGAAAAGGCACAAACCGCTTCACCTCGCCCCCACCCCGTCTCAGTGGCAAGAAAGGAAGCGACAGCATGGTGGCGACCTATCCTATGTTTTTTAAAGTAACCTTAGCTTTTTCTAACTTTTCTCTACTTTCCTCTTTCTTTGTCTTTGCCTCTTTTACTATTAAATAAAACATATCAATTTTTTCGTACAACATATAACGTCATTTGGATTTAATTGTGTTTTTGGGAATATTCAAGCCTTTGGGAATATTCTTTCCACTTTATTCACAGAGAGTTAGTTCTCTCTGCCCTTCTGTGATTAGAGTGGATCGTAACACTGGGTGCACTAGATCCAAAAAGGAAGAAGCTGTTATACAAGCTCCCTTGAGACAGGCCATGGGTAACCAGGGTCCTGTCTTAATAAGGGTCTCCTTTTCTCTTGTTGAGCTGCAAAAGTGGAAGGCCTTGGTTGGAGAATATAGAGAAAACCCCAGAGAAGGTGGCTAATTTTGTAGAAAGAGCCATTAGATCACAAAATCCAGATTGGCATGATTTGGAGACTAGAATAGATACATTGCTTGATAGAATAGAGAAAGAGATGGTTAGAAGGGCGGCTCGATCTGCAATAGAGGCACAAATAGCAGCCGGAACTCTTCAAGGCTCAGTTAATGATTTTTTCCCTTTAGAGGATCCAAAATGGGACCCCAGTGTAACAGAGCTGATGCAGAAGTTGAAACGCTATCAGAATTGAGTGGTTTATGGGAAGAGAAATGCTATTCCTAAAGCAATAAATTGGTCAAAATTATGAGACATAAAGCAAGACAGACTTGAATCCCCAACAGACTTTTTGTGTCCTGGTTTGAAAGACAGGTGTCTGTCAAGGAAGGTGGGAAACCTTCCTTGGATAGAGGATGACCCCCCCCTCTCTCCTCCAAATTACTATACCCTTGAAATTATAGGGCTCTCAGGCAAAGATGTGGTAAAAAGAATAACAGTCCTTTACTAGGATTGTATATCTATATATATATATCTCAAGACAGATAAACGGCAACAATAAGAGAGCAGACAAACCCAGTAACAGTCCTTTCTCGGTTGTTGGGCGATTCTCTGTTGGGGCACAGAGGCTGCAGTGACTCCCCCATGTCTGCAGGGGGCGCTGTGGCACGAGCACGGAGACCTCTCCACATGGCAATGGCGGCTCGGGCGACAGGGAGAAGGAGAGGGGGGAATCGTTCCTGGTGCAAACTCAAGGGGCAGCAGCCCGTCTGCACCAAACTCGGCAGCGGGCAGCAAGCAGTGCAGGCAGGCAGGGTTGACCGGGGAGTGATGGACCTCGGTATCACCCACCAAGGGGCCAGCAGAAGGCAGGAACAGCAGAGACAAGTAGACCCTGGCGCCGACCCACGTGGAGCAGAAAACCCAGGCTGGTGGCAGAGATGGCAGAGGCGAGCAGCTCCAGGCGGCGACAGGTTACAGCGTAACTGTACCCTGTGCCGTGGTGGGACCCTTGCAGAGACGTCACAGTGTATCCGTGCTCTGGAGTGAGTGGGCAGAGACGTCGCAGTGTAGCAGTGTTCCTGGAGCAAAACCGGCACTCTGCTGCAGACACGACCGTGCTCACAGAACACCGAGCCCAGAAGAAAGCAGCGAGCCCGATCTGCACCCCCCTCTCAACAAAGTCTGGAAAAGTCCCACTTCACCTCTCGCGATGATAAGCTCCAGCCTCTGGGGAACAATCCCCTTGCCAACATTTCCAGCTCTTGTTTCTTTAACTGGGGAAATTGTCCTTGCATCTGGGTTGGGCAAGTGATTCGTTTTATCCTTAAGTATCGCCCATTCTGGGTGATCAGTGTGGAATGCGGGTGGATAGACAACTTTCTTTGTTCTTAAGTATCGCTCATTAGTTCCCGGCCAGCCCCTCTCCACCTACACAGTCTCCCTGCTAGATGGGGGAAGAAAATAAAATTTTCATTTTTTTTCGAACACATAACATTTTGAATAGGCTAAAAGAGGCAGCACAAAAATACACAACTTTGGACCTCAAATCAGCTGAATGAAAGGCACACATGGTCCATCTGTTTGTAGGTCAGTCTGCAAACGATTTAAGGAAAAACCTGCAAAAGATAGATGAGAGGGAGGATATAGGTAAATTGTTGGACCTAGCCTGGAGGATATATCGGAATAGGGATTCAAAAGATGGGGATCTAGAGGGTGGGGATTATTGTCACAAGTGTCATGGATACAAATGCCAGCATGGTAAGAGGGTCGATCAGGAAAAGTCATGTAAGGCACCTAGAAAGGATACTACTGCCCCTCTGGAAAAGAACCAATGTGGCTTCCACATCCACGGTTATGGGCAGAGGCAACAGCGGGGCTACCCTGTCTGGCCACCCTTTATCCCCCTGTCCTTGCTATCCAAGGGGGAGGGGGTGGGGCCCGGCTTCGGGACATTTCCCTGGCCTATCCCTTATGTGCTTCCTGGTGCTTTTGGGGGTCCAGGTGGGTCCGCGTTCCCATCCAGCAGGGGCACTTGCAGTCCCGTGAGTGGGAAGGTACTTCCAGCCCCCATGAGAAGGGAAAAGCAGGGTCACCCTCCCTATTCCCCTCCGCTCCTAAAAAGGGAGGCTGCAGGGGCAAGAGCCAGTAAAAGTGACCCTGCTAGCACAGACTCAGATACCTCCTCCGAAGAGGAAGAGCCTGAGGGAGAAATAGCTGTTGCAACTAGGAGGAGAAAGGGAGGAAGGGCAAGTGAGACCATGGCAGACCCTAGCCCTGTTGCTAGACGCACCAGATCTAAAAAGGGAGAAGCTGCTATACAAGCTCCCTTGAGACAGACTGTGGGTAACCAGGGTCCTGTCTTAATAAGGGTTCCCTTTTGTCTTGTTGAGCTGTAGCAATGGAAGGCCGCAGTTGGGTAGTATAGAGAAAATCCAGAAAAGGTGACTAATTTTTGTAGAAAGAGCCAATAGATCGCAAAATCCAGATTGGCATGATTTGGAGGCTATAATGGATACATTGCTTCATAAAACAGAAAGAGATGGTTAGAATGGCTGTTCAATCTGCGATTGAAGCACAAATAGTGTCCAGAACTCTTCAAGGGTCAATTAGTGATTTTTTTCCCTTTAGAGGATCCAAAATGGAACCCCAGTGTAGCAGAGCACGTGGAAAGGTTGCAATACTATCAGAATTGGGTGGTGTATGTGTGAGACTGAGGTGTTATGGTTTATGGGTTAAACATTCTTTATGAAGAACTTTTGTGTATTTTAGCAAAACTGTAGCAAAGCAGCACCAAAAGAAAAAAAACTACACCCGAGACCACTGCCACCCTGGATGGGCCCTCTGAGCTGAGGCCCTGGACTGTAAGTTGATTTGAGATAAGAGAAAAATGACACCATTCTAAGGTCTGGGCTGGGGGAAAAGAATGCTTTCACAGGAGGATCCTGCCCAGTAGCTTCGGGGTGGAGGCCTTAGCCCCAGGCTTATCTGCTGCCAGGTTTGCACAGAGTCCCCAACCCAGTGGGGACGAGGAGAGGTTTTGGGTGTGTGTGGTGAGAAAAAAGCCTCTGGTCAGAGGAACGCCCACCCTCTGCTGTGCAGCTGCAGGAGGCCCCCCACTCCGGGAAAAGCCACAACTACTGGACATGCACGTGAAAGGGCAGAAGAAAGGGTGTCACGACCCATCAAAGGGGCCCCCCCAAAGGGGTCTCCAGACCCTGCACCAGAGATGATGCAACAGATCCACAGTGTTGCAAGGGACAGTGTCAAACCTAGCCCCCTCAGGGGAGGCACGTGGGTGTTCCCACCTGGCCCATAGGGTATATTAATCCACTGGATTCTATTACTCTTTGGTGTCGCGGCGGGGGACCCTCACCATCCAGAAGACCAGATGGAGGGGAGCCACAAGATGTCGTTGGGACCCCCAGAAGGGTGATATGTTTCCATCTAACCCGTCACTCTCTTCCTGTCCCCCCAGCACCCCCCACACACTTCTTTTTCTGTCTTGCTTTTTCTTTCCTTTTTCTTTCTCTATGTCTTGCTTTCTTTCTTTCCTTTTTCTTTCTCTTTGCCTCCTTTACTATTAAATAAAAATATATCAATTTTTTGGCACCAACAACTAACCTCGTTTGGTTTTAATCTCGTTTTTGGGTATATTTTGAACCTTTTTGGGTTTGGTCCGCTTTATTCGCAGAGACCTAGTTTCCTCTGCTCTTCTGTGCTTAAACCGGATCGCAAGAGTATGGTATAAGAAATGCTATTCCTAAAGCAATAAATTGGTCAAAATTATACAACATAAAGCAAGACAAAAACAAATCCCCAACAGACTTTTTTTAATAGGCTAAAGGAGGCTGCATGAAAATACACAACTTTGGACCTTGAATCAGCTGAACAGAAAGCACACATGGTCTATCTGTTTGTAGGCCAGTCTGCAGACGATATAAGGAAAAAGCTGCAAAAGAGAGGTGAGAGGGAAGATCTAGGTAAATTATTGGACATAGCTTGGACAGTGTATTGCAATAGGGATCCAAAAGGTAGGGCAAAAGCACTGATGGTGGTGGAGGATTATTGCCACAGGCGTCATAAATGCAGTGACTGTCACAAGTGTCATAGATGCAAATGCCAGCATGGTAAGAGGGTCGATCAGGAAAAGGCACCTAGGGTACCTAG
The DNA here is from genome assembly GCA_018881555.1 of Amblyornis subalaris. Classification (NCBI taxonomy): domain Eukaryota; kingdom Metazoa; phylum Chordata; class Aves; order Passeriformes; family Ptilonorhynchidae; genus Amblyornis; species Amblyornis subalaris. Next base: position 27,732 of record JACAXG010000697.1, read on the forward strand.
AAAGGGTACTCCTGCCCCTCTGCATCAGAACTAATGCCCTTTTTGCAAGAAGAAAGGACACTGGGAAAAGGAGTGTCCAATCTCGGCAAAAAAGAAATTTCCAGACCCAGCTCCTGAACTGGCTGTAAATGGGGAATGAAGGGGACTGGAGGTTTCTTTCCCAGCAGAACCTCTGGTTATAGCTAAGCTGGGGAAAGACGAAATTGAGTTCTTGGTGGATACAGTAGTGACATATTCCCTGTTAAACACTTTGGAAGGGAAACTGAGTGAAGACACTGTAAAAGTGACTGGAGCCAAAGGGGTAAGTGAAACAAGACTTTTCTTCCAACCTTTGACATTTAAATTGGGAAAACACTGGGTGACTCACCAATTCCTCTATTTTCCAAACTCTCCTAAGCCTTTACTGGGTAGGGATCTCTTGGAGAAATTAGAAGCTGAAATTAAATTTTGCAAATGGGGAGGAATAAAAGTTATCATTCCTGAAACTAAATTTCTCGAGGAAGCTATCCTTTTCATACAGGAGGACTGTGGCAAAATCCCCACAGAATTTGAAAATGTTGTCATCCCAATAGAATGGGCTAGTGATTATCCTGGGAAATCCAAACGAGCAGAACCCGTAAGCATTGCACTCAAACCAGGAGCCACACCGGTGTTGTAAGGTATTTGAAGCCTGATAGTGTGCCCCAGCCAAACCATCTTTAGTTATTCTTATCAGAGCCCTCAGGAATTCATCAAGGTTACTGAAATGTAAACTGCACTAAATTGGGAAAGAAAAAGCTGAAGAACAGAATACCAAGACAGCAAGAAATAGATAAAGAAAGACTGTGCCACACTGGACTAGAACCAACCATATTTTCTGAAAAGTGCATGCAGAGCACGTGGACAAGATAGAGGGACCAATCAAGTAATGCGTGATTGCGTGTACAGCAGTTGTAAAATGTATAAGTAGAGTGTTATGTAAACAATAAAGCGTCTTCTGCGTAATCATATTGGTTTGTTGTTCAGAAGTCCTGAGCTCCTGCATGCTGGTGATCCTGCAATGTGATACACGTTGCGATAATGAAGCAGACCAGCAGACCTTTGGATTCTGAAGGGGGTTCTGTGGAGTGAAAAGGCGGGAGGCCTCGGTTGGAGCCTGCCGTGGCAGGACTGCGGCGGGGGGAGTCGGAGGATGGCTCCATTGGAGTCCGGGAGCAGAAGAAAGCTCCTGGGAAAAGAGCTCCGGAAAGCATACGCTGCAGCGGGTACACCTGAAGAGGTGAGTGATCGGGGGCTGGAGGATGGGAAAGGGACTGTCAAAAGAACAGGACACCTTCAGGGTCCTCCAGCGTATTCTCTCTGAGAGAGAAATTATGACCCGGAGGTCTTGAAAAGACTGTTAGGATGGGGTCGGGAGAGAGGATTTTTTGCTACCCTCGGGAGTGTTGTCAACGCCCGTGAGTGGGAAAGGCTGGGAATTGCTCTCTGGGCTGCTGTAAGAGATGGATTGATAGAAACTGAGGAACTTAGCACGGTATGGAAGTTAATAATAATGGTGCTAAGGCAAATTGAAGCCAAAAAACCCTGGCGGTGGCTGCAGCAGCTCCGTCTGGCAGCAGCTTCTTTCCCCCCTTTCTCCCCCCGCTGCTGTGTTCTCATTGTGTATCACCAAGTCGAAGAGAGCGGCAGGGGAAGGCGAGCCCTGGCACCCGTCCCGCACTCCGCTTGGAAGACTCGGACACCTGCACCGTGTGGGGGGGGCGGGGGGCCCGTTCAGGGCTATGAAGCTCCATCGATGCATATTTTTTCAAAAGTGCCTTTTTGACTCACGGCTTGTTAACAACTTAAACACATTCACAGTACAGACATCACTTTTGTATCAGAGACAGCTGAGAAACCTTTCTGTATGTGTCATCTTTGAAGTGAAGAGCTAAAGTAACCTGCAAGAGGACCGTATGTTTACATTTCACAGTTAGGAGAACTGCTGTCTCATTTTGAGCTTCTGGAAACACTTAATTTGTTTTAAAATGTGTTCTACTGCATCTCAGGAACATTTTTGGCTTTTGTTAAAAGTAACTGTATTTTTAGTAAGCAGGAGTTTCTGGCAGGATTGTTTATTGGAGAGATTATCTCTGCATGCCAATGGAATTACGTAATTCCTTGCTTTGAGGCTGCTTAGCAAGGGTCAAAATTCTTCAACGAAATGCTTATATATTGCGTGCTTGGTACAGCTTGTCATGTAGGGTGTACACTGCCCTTCTAAACATTTTAAGTAAAGGCAAGCAAAATTGTGCCAGTTTTAACACTTTGCTTGCTTTTCTGCCCCGCAGTTTTAATAGACTGATTTTATTGCAAATATTTTGCCATGAATATATCTCATTAGCTTTAATATCCCAAGGTCAATTCTGCTGTACCAGCAATCATGAAAGACAAGTTTTAAGTACAATTTGCCAATATATATGCTGTTGTCATTTTTCTGAGTACAGCTGCATCTTAAAAGACCCTAGCAAACTTATGCTTATACCAGAAAGGTACTGACAGACATATAATGTTGTCACTTCTTTTTAGGTACAGCTGAAAATTGGGAGATCCTGAAAAACTGTGCTTATATCAGGAAAGTCCTGACTGTGGTTGCATATTTTCAATGATGTTTATAGTTACCATGAGCTATTCTCACAACTAAATCATGTAAAATCACAAGGTCCTGGCCACACCTTTGTGATCTCTCCAGTAAATCCATCCTGCTGCTATTTCAGTTACAAATCAGTTGTTTGCTTGCATATTGTTCATTGATGTTTAACTGTTGTATGACAGATTTTTGGTAGCCTTTTTGTAACGATGGAGTCAAGATGAGTTAAATTCTGTTGTATCTGAATCTATTAAATGAACACTCAACTCTGACTTTAGTTTCTTAAATTTAAGTGATGTTGATTTCAAGTTCTGCTAAGTTTCAGTTTTGTAAAGTTTAGGTGATGTTAAGGCTAAGTTCTGCTAAGTTTAACTGTTGTTAAATCTAAGTCATGTCAAGTTTAAGTTCTGCTAATTTGAGATTCTGTTACATTTAAACTTCTGTTAGTTTAAGACTGTTGAGTTTAATTTCTGACAATTTTAAGTGCTCTTAAGTTTCAAGTTTAAGTGTGTTCAGTTTAAGTTCTGTTATTTTAACTTCTGTTAAGTTTAAGTTTTAGATTGATTTCTGTTGAGTTTAAATGGTGTTAACTTTAGGTTCTGTCTGATTTACTCTATGTTTAAGTGACAAGGTTGAGTGAAGTTAAGTTTAACTTCTGCTGAAATACGCTCATTTAAATTGAAAGATACAGTTCTTTTGTTATACAGATAAGATTGAACCAATTGAAACAATTATGATGAAAAATTGGTAAGCAACTCTTTAAAAATATAAGATAATAAGTTGTAAAAATATATGAAGATTCAGTTTGCTAGATCCTTAAATTCACTGAAAGTTCCATGAGTATAAATGTTCTGTATTGGTCAATTAAGATAATTATTCATAACAATCTTTGCTATTTTATCTTTCACAGGTAGCAGAGAGGGATGAGTAACAATTCCAAGTTATGGATATTGTTGACTAATAAGTCACTGGAGATGTATTACTGATCCTGAATATGTTCCTAATATTACAGCATGAATTCACCGATTCTTTGTAAGAGGCATTATTCGTAAGATATTATTTGATGTTACACATATGCATTTCTTTGATTGTTTGCAGTTCATGTATGGTACCATTGACTACTTAGCTAAGGATAAATGACAATGCCGGCTGCTTTACAGACTTTCACATACCACTGTGTTGTTATCTGCAAGACATATGTCATTTTAAAGAAACTTTTCCAACTGCTATTAATAGGGGCTTGTTTTTAAGATATGTTAAAGAAACCCTTCCAGTTAAGGCCTTGGCTCTGGCCAAGCCCTGGCCCTACCTGGTCGGGAGGCATGCGAGCAGACCCAGGTGTTTCTGTGCTAAAAATGTACTTGAGTCACTTTGACTTACTGATTTGGATTTATCACAGCTGGACCCCCTTTCGAGGCACACTTGTGAACCTTGCCCGGGAAGGTTCTCCAGGTCCTCATTGTGGAACGGGACTCGCCAGCTACTGCAGACTCTGGGTAATGGTACAGTATTTAGGCAATTGAAAGTGTATTGTTTTAAATCACTATTCTTTTGTCGTGTGTTACTGATCACATGTCTTACCTTGCTTACTTCTACTCGGTGCCTGGTTACTAACCTAGGGGAGAAGGTATGCATGTGTCTTATTGCCAACAGGTCTAAAGCGGTTACCTGATCGACTGGATGAACATCAATCGTCTCTGAGAAAACGAGGCCCCATATGAGGAAAAATGACCTAATCACCATCCAGCCCTCGTAGCCGAGAAGGACATTCGGGTAACATAAAGTCAACATTTCCAGCTAATGAACTTCTTCCTGCCTAATCAGCACAACCCCTGAACTCTGGCCATATGAGCTTTGGGACAGTAGCCAGTGGCTTCCAAGTGCAGAAGAAGCAGCTCCCTTCCTGAGGACATTGAACACTATTTTGGTTATCACCAGATATTTTTATTATTGAGTTTCACCAAAGCGCAAAGGTTTTACACAAACAATTTGGAATATCGCTGCAGAATGCTCAAGGAATCATCTCAACCTGTCCAAAATGTCAGGGTATGATTGGGGGATTTGGTCCTGGGGTTAATTCTCGTGGCCTAGTGCCTCGGCAATTATGACAAACTGATGTGACTATCTATGCCCCTTTTGGTAGCTTCAAACCCCTTCATGTAACCATAGATACCTTTTCTGCCATAGTTTGGGCCACTCCTATGACAAGCGAAGGATCTCGTTTTGTCATTCGACACTGGCGAGGCTGTTTTGTTGTAATGGGCTTGCCTCAGGAAATCAAAACAGATAACGGGTCAGGTTATATAGCCCAACGAACCCACGATTTCTTAGCTCTTTGGGGAGTGAGGCATAGCACGGGCATTCCAGGTAACTCTACTGGACAAGCCATAATTGAAAGAACACATCAGGTACTGAAAGGGCTGCTTGATAAACAAAAAATGGGGGAGGATAGGCTGAGCCCGCAGGACAGAGTACTGAAAGCAGTTTGTGTTATGAATCATCTACGGTTAGTAGGTACTCGCAGTGACCCACCAGCATTAACACATTACTCAGGTTTGCAGCAAGATTCTGAATTGATACAGCACCGACCAAAAGTTCGTTTTAAAAATCCTATGTCAGGGTCATGGGAAGGACCTGTGGAGTTATTAATGGGGGGAAGGGGTTATGCTTGTGTCATTACAGATAAAGGACCCCGATGGATACCAGCGAAATGGGTTCGCCTCTGGCATGAGAAGGACACTTCGATCCGTAATATTACTGATAAATAAACATTGGGGTTTTTTTTTTGTTTTTTCTTTTTTACCTTAGGTGTTGCTGCTGCTCCAACTCTGGTTACGCTTAATAAGTTGGGATGCTGGACAGATAAACAATTAAATCAGATATTCACTGATGCAGATAGTATTAGACGCAGTACGTTGCAGAATAGAACTGCTATAGATTTTTGTTATTGGCACATGGGTATGGGTGTAAGAATTGTGCAGGGAGCTTCGTAAATACTATTAGCCATTACTGTATTGCTTTGTGTTATTTCATATATAATGAAATTGGCGATCCGTTTAGTGGAAGATGTAGTGGAAAGGGTTTGGCTGGTGCAAGAAGAAAAAGGGGGAAATTGTTGTAAGGTATTTGAACCCTGATAGTATGCCCCAGCCAAACCATCTTTAGTTATTCTTATCAGAGCCCTCAGGAATTCATCAAGGTTACTGAAATGTAAACTGCGCTAAATTGGGAAAGAAAAAGCTGAAGAACAGAATACCAAGACAGCAAGAAATAGATAAAGAAAGACTGTGCCACACTGGACTAGAACCAACCATATTTTCTGAAAAGTGCATGCAGAGCGCGTGGACAAGATAGAGGGACCAATCAAATAATGCGTGATTGCGTGTACAGCAGTTGTAAAATGTATAAGTAGAGTGTAATGTAAACAATAAAGGGTCTTCTGCTAAATCATATTGATTTGTTGTCCAGAAGTCCTGAGCTCCCGCACACTGGTAAGACAAAAAAAATACCCTTTGAAGTTAGAAAGTCATACAGGATTAGCACCTGTAATTGAAAAGTTCCTTAAATTTGGGTTATTGGTAGAATGTGAATCGAAATACAACACGCCCATCCTACCAATAAAAAAGGCTGATGGTAGGAGCTATCAATTGATGCAAAATGTAAGAGAAATTAAAATAACAGAGGATATACACCCAGTAGCTGCCAACCCCTACATCCTTTTGACCACATTGACAGATAATTTAGGGTGGTTTACTGTGCTGGATCTTAAAGATGCCTTCTTCTGCATTCCCATAAATAAAAACAGCCAAGTGCTTTTTGCTTTTGAATGGGAAAATCCTGAAACAGGGAGTGTTGCCTTCTGATAAGAAGACAAGGCGACCTGGTTTCAAGAAGCTAGCACGGCAGCTCGGCCTACCCCGTGGCCACTCGGGCCATGGACGCACAGACACCAACGTGGTGGATGGTCAAATGGCATTTATTATCTTATCTCATGAGGTTAAATAGTGAGGAACTTCACTACGTCAGGAAAAGGGGGACTGTGGGATAGCTGGAGTTAGTAAGGAGTGGAAAACTACTGGRGTTAGAGGKGTCTGCATGCTCTTATCACAAAGGAATGAAGGGAGGAAAGATTCCTTGCTGCTCCTGCTTTCCATCACATCGCGTGATCTTCCGTCCGCCTGTCCCTTTCTACCACAAGGGAGAGGAACCCAACTGTCCTGGTTTGAAAGGTGTCTGGCAAAGAAGGCAAGAACCTTCCTGGAACAGAAAGGATGACCCCCTCCCTCCAAATTATTATACCCTTGAAATGATGGGGCTTTCAGGCAAAGATATGGAAAAAGAAATAACAGTTCTTTACTTGGATATATAAAACAAGGTGAACAAAGAGCAACAATAAGAAAAAAGGGAAAAAACCCAATAACAGCCTTTTCTTGCCTGTTGAGCAATGTCCCTTTTTTGGTGTAGTTGTGACCACAGCTGTCAGGGGCGCTGTTGGTTCCTGGCAAGGTGATGGCTGCAGCGACTCTCTCGCAGCTGGCAGGGGGCGCTGGCAGGCCCCTGTGAGGCAGGGCCGGTGTGATGGTTCCCCCAAGGCTGCAGATGGCACTGTGGCACTAGCGTGGTTACATCTCCACATAGTTAATGGCAGCTTGGGCACGGGGAAGGAGGGGAGGCTGAGTCCCTCGTGCAGAAACCACAGCATATCTCAGTCTCAGAGCCCAACACACAGGGGTAGCCATGGCAACACGCAGCAGGAAGGGGTCTGGTGGGGAGCGGCCCCAGTCCTGGGCTTTGGACAGGAGCAGCCGCGGCAGCAGAATAAAAAATGGAGCAGGCGGATGGAAGCTGATGAGCCGAGCTACAGTGTAGGCAAGCAGATGACTGCTTCCAGCAAAAATGCCAACTGTTCTCTGTTCCCAACCGGGCACAGACCAATCCACCCCCAGCTAAGAGACTGCTAAGTCACAATGTAGCACTACTCCGGCATGATACACACACTAGTCGGCACACGCAGTGCTGCTGCTTTGATCCCTGAACCAGAAGAGAGAGAGCAACTCCCGGCCCTGCCCCCACCAGGATCCTGGTTGGGCTCACAACCATTGCAATACCCGCTGAGCCAAAAAGGGGGAGGAAAGAAGAAAGACAAACAATAACAATTTTTGGGCACAACGTGAATATGGGATAAAAAATAATCCCCAAGAAATTCCACTCCTTATCCCATATCATTTGATTAATGCCCAAATTAATACATTTCAACTGCAAACATACATATCCATACATATAACTATATACAAATACGACTTGATCCCTGACCATCCCTAGGATGTGGATAGAGTTCATTTGGTCCATGACTGGTACAACTGGAGCAGTCCACTTTCATTGTTCATGGTAGTTAAAGCAATAGCAGTGACATTCAGTAACCACTGGCATACAGGAGTTCCAACATTACAGGCTGTTCTCACCGAAAATCAAGTCCCCCTGAGGTATACAATGTTTCCCCATCCCTCTGCATTACCCACCAAGTGCAACCTGGTCCCTGTGCAAAAAAACCCCCACAGATGGTTTTGTCTTTGCTCGAGGCGGAATTGATCCAAACAGTCTTTCCTAAATTACCTCTCATATGCACCACCGGAACCTTATCTCCATCTGCTGTACAGAGGTGTTCAGATTGGGCAGGGCCAGCTTGGTTAGTAGAGCCTTGGATGTTGACAAACCAGGTAGTCTTTGCTAAATGCAGCTCCCACTTTTTCAAAGTCCACCCACCCAGTGCCTTCAAGGTGGTTTTTATCCGTCCGTTGCACTTCTCAACTTTCCCGACAGCTAGTTCATGTTAAGGAATATGGTACATCCATTCAATATCATGTTCTCTAGCCCAGGTGTCAGTAAGGCTGTTCTTGAAATGAGTCCCATTGTCAGACTCAATCCTCTCAGGGGTACCATGCCTCCACAGGACTTGCCTTTCCAGTCCCAGGATGGTGTTCCAGGCAGTGGCATGGGGCACAGGGTAAATCTCCAGCCACCCAGTGGTTGCTTCTACCATTCTGAGCACATAGCGCTTGCCTTGGTGGGTTTGTGGCAGTGTGATGTAATCAATCTGCCAGGCCTCCCCATACTTGTATTTGGACCACCTTTCCCCATTCCACAGTGGTTTCACCTGCTTGGCCTGCTTGATCTCAGCGCATGTCTCACAATCGTGGATGACCTGGGAGATACTGTCCATGGTCAAATCCACCCCTTAGTCTTGTGCCCACTTATATGCGGCATCTCTGCCTTGATGATCTGAGGCATCATGGGCCCATCAAGCTAGGAATAACTCTCCCTTATGTTGCCAATCCAAATCAATCTGTGACACCTCGATTTTTGCAGCCTGATCCACATGTTCATTGTTGTGGTGCTCTTCACTAGCCCAACTCTTGGGCACATGGGCATCTACGTGACAGACTTTAACAGTTAGTTTGTGTACCCGAGTGGCAATGTCTTGCCATTCTTCAGCAGCCTAGATTGGTTTTCTCCTATAAAGCCAACTGGCCTTTTTCCACCTTTCCAGCAACCTCTGCAGAGCATTGGCTACCATCCATGAGTCAGTGTAAAGGTAGAGCTTTGGCCTCTTGTCTCATTTGGCAATGTCCAAGGCCAACTAGACAGCTTTGAGCTCTGCAAACTGGCTCTATCCACCTTCTCCTTCAGTAGCTTCTGCAATTTGCCGTGTGGGGCTCCATATGGCTGCTTTCCATTTTCGGTTTTCCCCCAAAATGCAACAGGAATTGTCAGTGAAAAGAGCGTATCATGTTTCCTCTGGTGGCAGCTGGTTGTACAGTGGGGCTTCTTCAGCACACGTCACTTGTTCTTGCTCCTCTTAATCTGTCAGACCAAAGTTCTCAACTTTGGGAAAATTTGTAATTATTTTCAAGATCCCAGGGCGATTTGGGTTTCCAGTATGGGCACGATGTGTAATCAGGGAAATCCACTTACTCCACATAGCGTCAGAGGTGGATGGGTAGAGGGAACCTTTCCTTTGAACATTTACCCCAGCACCGGTAGTGAGGGCGCCAGGAGTTGTGCTTCTGTGCCAATCACCTTTGAGGCAGCCTGAACTCCTTCATAGGCTTCCAGGATTACCTTGTCTGTTGGGGTGTAGTTGGCTTCAGACCCTCTGTAACTTCGGCTCTAGAATCCCAGTGTTTGGCCTCGAGTCTCACCAGGTACCTTCTTCCAAAGGCTTCAGGAAATACCATTGTTCCTGGCTGCAGAGTAAAGCATGTTCTTCACCTCTGGTCCTGTCCTGACTAGGCCAAGGGCTACCACATGAGCAATCTCCTGCTTGATCTGGGTGAAGGCCTCTTGCTGTTCAGGGCCCCATTGGAAATTGTTCTTCTTGCGGGTCACCAGGTAAAGAGGGCTCACAATCTGGCTGTACTCAGGAATGTGCATTCTCCAGAAACCTATGGCACCGAGGAAAGCTTGTGTTTCCTTCTTGCTGGTCAGCAGAGACATCGCTGTGATCTTGTTTATGACTTCAGTGGATATCTGATGCTGTCCGTCTTGCCACTTCACTCCCAGGAACTGGATCTCTCAGGCAGGTCCCTTGACTTTACTCTTTTTGATTGCAAAGCCGACTTCCAGGAGAATCTGGATGACTTTTTCTCCTTTCTCAAAAATTTCCATTGCCATGTTCCCCCACACAATGATATCCTCTAAGTACTGCAAATGTTCTAGAGGTTCACCCTTTTCCAGTGCAGCCTGGATCAGTCCATGGCAAATGGTGGGGCTGTGTTTCCACCTGTGGGGCCGTCGGTTCCGAGTGTACTGCATGCCCCTCCAGGTGAAAGCAAACTGGACCTTGCACTCTGCTGCCAGAGGAATGGAGAAGAACGCACTAGCAATGTCAATTGTGGCATACCACTTCGCTGCCTTGGACTCCAGTTCATACTGGAGCTCCAGCATGTCCGGCACAGCAGCACTCAGTGGTGGAGTAACTTCATTCAAGCCATGATAGTCCACTGTCAGTCTCCATTCCCCATCAGACTTGTGCACAGGCCAAATGGGACTGTTGAAGGGTGAGTGGGCCTTGCTGACCACCCCTTGGCTCTCCAGCTCGTGGATCATCTTGCAGATGGGGATCACGGCATCTCAATTTGTTCAATAGTGCCAGTGATGCACTGTCAAGGTGGCAATCGGTATTTGTTATTCCTCTACCCATAGGAGTCCGACTGCAGAAGGATTTTCTGTCAGTCCAGGCAAGATGTTCAATTGCCTAATGCCCTCTGTCTCCACAGCAGCTATCCCAAAAGCCCACCTGAGTCCTTTTGGGTCTTTGAAATAACTGCTCTGGAGGAAATCTATGCCCAGAATACATGGGGCCTCTGGACCAGTCACAATAGGGTATTTCTTCCAGTCTTTGCCAGTCAAGCTCACCTCAGCTTCTAACAGAATCAACTCCTGCGATCCCCTGTCACCCCAGCAATAGAAATAGGTTCTGCCCTCACATGTCCCGATGGCATCAAAGTACACTGAGCACCAGTGTCGACCAAAGATTCCTATTTCTGTGGTTCTGATGTGCCAGGCCATCAGATATACACAGTAAAAAAGACCCGGTTCTCCCGTGCCTCTACCTGGCTAGAGGCAGGGCCCCTCTAACCCTGGTCTTGTGAATACATACCGGAGATACCTTCCAGTGGGTCAGATTCTTGTCCATGGGAAACTGGCGCTGCACTCACTCTCACTGACCTCCCTTTTTCTTTTTCCTTAAGCTCTTGTACTTGGACTGCTAGGACACGTGTAGGTTTCCTGTCCCACCATCTTATGTCTTCTCCATGGTCGAGTAGGAAGTACCACAAGTCAGTCCGTGGGGCGTATCTGCTCTCTCTGGCTGGGGGGTGTCTGGCTCTGACGTTGGGGACTCTGCTTCACAATGATGCCACATCGGGACTACTCTCCCTCCTCCCCATCCTCATCTCCTCCTTTATCTCCTCTTTGAGATGCTCTCATAATTCCAGAGTTTGCTGGCTACAGAACTGACTGTCTCTTGGTTGTTCTCGACATTCATTGTTGCCATGAAGCTGGAGTATTTGGGTGGCCCCAGGTGTGCCAGGCTCCAGAACATTTGTGCTGTGCACCTGACCTTGTCAGGGTCGTTATTGTGTTGTCCATCCCTTCCAAAAAGTATCTCCAATACCACCATTTCTCTCATGCGTTGGATCCCTTCCTCAATGGTCTTCCAGGGCATTCTATGATGGTGCTCCTGCAGTCTGTCTTTGTGAACAACTCTCTCCCTTACACTCATAAGAGGAAGGGGCCCTGGCTCCCTCACAAACACCTGATCAATACCTGCATCCTTGGTCAAGGATCCCAAATACCTTGCTTCACCACCATTCAGTTGAATGCCTGGACCCATAAGGTCCCAAACTTGAACCAACCAGGTCGAAAAAGCCTCGCTCCCCCGTTTCACAATGTCATTTTGCAGATTGCCGAGACTGTCATGTGACAGGGACTCTGTGATGATTTCAGGCTCTGGCTCCTCTGCTGGTTGTGAGGGCCCTGGTACCTCATTGTCGTTAACTGAACATACCAATTTGGTTTTATACTTCCTCATCTGCACAGGGGCGAATGCCTCCGGCTGTGGCTGCCCTTGTGGTACAGCTGGAACCTGGAAGCTTGTAATGTCTCTTGGTCCCACTGCTGCGTCATCGTACGTTTCCTCCTTGGGCCAAGAGGATGGCTTCCAAAAAGTTGGGGAAGAGCATTCTCTGAGTACCCAGCCTATGTCCTCCAATATCCCTGTCCAATCCAAGCGATTCGTCTATAACGTGGGCTGTTGGGCAGTTATAGGCTGTTGGTCAGTGTCCCCGGCCACTTTGGCATGCCCCTGGGCAGCATCCCTAGTCTCTGGGGTAGATGTCAGGGTGGTTACCCAAGGCAATCTCACCTTATCTCTAAATGCTAAATAGAACAGGCCTATCAGCATCACCAGCTATTGCATGATATCATTAGCATCTAGAGAAACACTGAACCCTTCAAAAGCTGTTGGGGTAGGCCCAAACAACTCAGTGAAGGATTGGGAGAAAACTTCCCCCTGGGTTGCTTCCAGAGAAACTTTACAAACTTTAAATTCTTCACCTTATTGACCCATCCTGCAAAGTGGGTAACTGTTGTAAGGTATTTGAGTCCTGAAATGTGCCCCAGCCAAACCAGCCTCAGTTATTCTTATCAGAGCCCTCAGGAATTCATCAAGGTTACTGAAATGTAAACTGCGCTAAATTGGGAAAGAAAAAGCTGAAGAACAGAATACCAAGACAGCAAGAAGTAGATAAAGAAAGACTGTGCCACACTGGACTAGAACTAATCATATTTTCTAGAAGGTGCATGCAGAGCGCATGGACAGTATAGAGGAACCAATCAAATAATGCGTGATCGCGTGGACAGTAGTTCTAAAATGTATAAGTAGAGTGTAATGTAAACAATAAAGCGTCTTCTGCGTAATCATATTGATTCGTTGTTCAGAAGTCCTGAGCTCCCCCAGGTAACAGCCACAGTGGCTTTAGTCATGGGACCCATGTTTAGATAAGGAGCTGCAAATGGGAAAAACGTAGCCACAATCATTTGCCAGAAGAACCGGAATAAGGTGTGCCACATGGTGATGTGTAACAAGATTTCTATATCTAATGCACAAATTGGGTTACCTAGGAACTGTTATTCCTTTTTTCACCCTTTCCTCTCGATGCCCTCTAGCTCCACATTGGCCGCCAAGAACTGTACCCAACTCACCTGGGCCGTCCTACCCCAGGGTTTCAAGAATAGCACAACTTTATTAGGAAGTCAGCTGGAAAAAGAACTGGAGGACTGGAGAAGGCAGCATCCAGGAGGAGTTGTTTTACAGTACATGGACAATATACTAATTGCTGCCAAAGACTGAGACAACTGCATCCAACTCACTGTAAGTTTGTTAAACTTTTTGTGACTAAGTGGGTATAGGGTCTCGGAAAAAAAGCACATATTTCCAAGGAAGTAATGGTCTATTTGGGGCTTGAGATCTTCTGTGGACATCAATGACTCAGCAGAGATCGGAAGGAAGCCATCTGTTGTCTTCTGGCGCCCCACACCGTGCTAGAAATGCAGGCTTTCCTGGGAATTTTAGGTTGGTGTCACTTGTAAATACCAGACAATGGGTTACTACTAAAGCCTCTTTATGGAACACTAAAAGTGGATGATAAGGGAATCGTGGCACGGACAGGTAATACCAGGGCTGCATTTAAATAGGTGAAACATTCTTTGATGTAAGCTCCAGCATTAGGACTGCCAGACTGTCGTGGGTTTGCCTGGTGGTATTCCAGACAACCACGAGAAAAGTTATTCTTAAGGGGTGTCATCGGTTTGCCTGGTGATATTCCAGACGACCATGAGAAATTGTTCTTAAGGGGATTAGCCTTTATTTTCATAAGAAGAAATATGGATATTTGAGGAAAACAAAAGAACTACATGGCGAAAACAGGCTCCAAAACTTAAAATAGTAAAATAGATTTTATTACTAATAAAACTAAGAGTAAAAAGAATAATAATAAAGATATTAAGGCAAAACATACAGATACTTTTCCCTTCTCCCAAAAAACACCATCTCACCTTCTTACCAAACACGTGAAGAGAAAAAAAAAATGGGATTTTTAAGAGTCCTTCTTGATATATAGAAATGAATTTTTCTTCTGCTGTAACTTCCATCACAAACACGAACAGGCCCACCTGAATACCTGAATGCAGTGAAAAACAGTTCCTCTCCCACAACAACCCACAGTCTTTTCCAATACACTGCCAGCGTGGGTCAGAACAGTTCATGGGGTTTTGTCTTTTAAGGATGAGATGAGTTATCCCAGCCTGGAAGTAAAAGTTCTTTTCTTCAATCTCCAAAAAAGCCTCAGCAATCTACGCACCCCTAGCGTGGGCAACTTTTCTCAGGCTGTGGAAAATCTCTACCTCCTCCCAAATGCACTTCATAAATTACAGAGGAATAATTTTGTTACATTTAAAGCTCACCAAGGCTAGCAGAAGAAAAATCTCAGCTGTATATTTGCTAGATCATTCTCTTCCTCTGACTCCGGCGCCGCCATGGTAGGTCCCGCCATGCGGCCACCGCCATCTTGTCTTTTCTCCACGCGACCAAACCTCTCTCTCTCTAGCTTGGAAGAAAGGCTAGCATCCGAAGTTATACCTGGAGGATTTGATCTTAAGAAGTCCTCACCATATCTCTCGTGGCGTGAGGTCTAGGATATGGTGCTTGCCATGGCGTGGTGGTGGGTTCTTTGACAGTTTGAAGTGAACCCATGCTGAGTCGGAGCATAGCCACCATGATAACTTGCATAAGGGGCTGCGGCGGTCTGCCACGGTCTTACAGCTGTTGGCATGGCGCGGCCGCCTCCCGGTGACTGTGGTTGCCCCCGCCACTAGCCGGAGAAGCAGCAGGGGCCCGGGCAGCCAGGCCCCGAGGGCCAGAGCCCCCTGGGAGCTGCGACCCCTCCCCTTGAGAACGGAGCTGAGACTAAGATGGTTGACTTCTGCCGTCTCTTCCAGAAAAATATGCAAATTTCACTGAGGCAAAAATGACCGTCTATTGGTCTAAACGACCTATCCATCAATCCTAAACTTTCATCTAATCAGAGCCCGCTAAAACGATAACAGGGGAAATTAGCATTGAGGAGTTGAGGAGAACAAAAAGAAATGGCAGAAGAGGCACAAATTTGAAACAGTAAAAAGATTTTATTACTAATAAAGCTAAAAATAAAGGAGTAATGAAAAGAAATTAGTGTTGTTCTCCGGTTCGAATAAGCACACGGAGACAGCTGCCAGGGTTCACCAACAGGCAGAGGCCAAAAGGAAGGAAGGAGAGAGAGCCGGCCTCTGCCCTAACTTTATTTATATGTTTTCAGAAACCACCATGGATTGGAGGATAGGAATGCCACCTCCTGCTGTCCACTGGTCAATAGAATTGTCTATCATATAGGTTAGGAATTCATAACAATCTTTGCCAGTTAGGTCAACAATCTGTGTTTATACAAAAGTGCGTGAGAAACTATTTCGCTGAACTAAAAACACTGCACATGTGAAGAACTGCAAAATGCAGGGCCACAAATTAGGGCACACATTCAGACACTTTTCCCTCTTCCCAAAATACCTTCCTACTTTCTTAGCAATCATGCAAAAGGAAAAACAAAAACATGGGATTTTTTTTAAGAGTCCTTCTTGATACATAGAAACGAATCTTCTGCTGTAACTACCATCACAAGACAAACAGGCCCGCCCAAATACTTGATGCAGTGAAAAACAGTTCCTCTCCCACAACAACTTGCAGTTTTTCACAACTGCTAGTGTGGGTCATATATATATAGTCCATTGGGGTAATCTTTTAAGGATGAACAATCCCAGCCTGAAAGTAATAGAGAGTCCTCTTCTTCAAACCTCTAATAGCTATGCGTGTGCCCGGCATGGGCAGTTTCTTCTCAGGCTATAAGTAGATTCAATCATCCCCCCAGCATTCCATCAGAATGAATTATAGAGGAATAGTTTGTTACATTTAGAGCTCACCAAAGCTTGCAGAAGATGATCTCAGCTCTATATCTGGTGGATCTGTTCTCTTTCTCTGACCCCGGCACTGCCATGCCAGGTCCCGCCACGTAGCCGGTGCCATTTTGTCTTTCTCCGTGCAAGTGTGTCTGTCGTTCCCTCTGACTTGGAAGAAAGGCTAGCATCTGAAGTTATACCTTAAACCCTGGAAAGTTGGTCTCCTTCGGATTTCTCGCCATGTCTCCCCATTATCGACTGTCGTGGTTTTTAGTCAGCTCAGAGTAAACCTGCGCTGGATCGAAGTGTAGCCACCGTTGAAATTAGTATAAGCGGTGGCAATTCACAGTGGTTTTATAGCTGCTGGCGTGGAGCATCCCCCTTCTGGTGACTGCGGGTTCAGCCGCCACTCGCTGGAGGACCGGGGGGGGCCAGGGGGCAGCCGCGACCCTGGGGACCGGAGCCCCCTGGGAGCTGCGACCCCCTCCGCCCGAGAAATGGAGTGGGGACTAAGATGGCTGACTTCCACTTTCTTCTTCCTCAATATGCAAAATTCGCAGAGGCGCAGACACCCATTCATTCGTCTAACGACCTGTCCATCAACTCTGAGCCCTCAGCCAATCAGAACTCACTAAAACCATAACACAGACTTAACTAAGCCTTTTGAATTATTCACATATGAGCGACTGAATGTTTCTCTCGGGGTACTGTTGCAATTCCTTGGAAACCAGAAAAGGGCTGTGGCCTACTTTTCAAAACAGCTAGACAGTGTTAACCAAGGGTGGCCTGGGTGTTTGAAAGCTGTGGCGGCTACTTTTATATTGATCCAGGAAGCCCAGAAACTCACCCTTGGACAGCACATTATAGTGTAAGTACCCCATGCAGTACTAACTGTACTTTAACAGATGGGAAGTCACTGGTTGTCCCCTAGTAGAATGCTTAAGTATCAAGCTGTGTTGTTGGAACAGGATGATGCTACTCTAAAAACATCTGTTGTCAATCCTGCTATGTTTCTGTCCTCAACATTGACTGACAGTGTGCCTGAGCATGACTGTTTACAGACCATAGAAGAGGCCTATTCCAGCAGACCAAACCTGAGGGACTTGTCTCTAGAAAATCCAGATTTGGAATTGTATACGGACAGAAGCAGCTTCATGCAGGATGGTAAACGAATTACAGGATATGCAGTGACAACCACAGACAAGGTAACTGAGGCAAAGGCCTTGCCACCAGATGTATCATCACAGGAAGCTGAACTGATTGCACTGACAAGAGCTTTAGAATTGAGTGAAGAAAGGTAAATATATGGACTGATTCTAAATATGCATTTAGTGTTGTGCCTGCCCATGGAGCCATCTGGAAGGAAAGAGGGCTGTTAACTTCTCAAGGTAGTGAAATCAAACATGCTGAACAGATCCTGGCACTCCTGCAGAGTATTTGGAAGCCTACAGAGGTGGCTATTATGCGTTGCAAAGCTCATCAAAAGGGGAAGACAACTCCCAAATTAGGGAATCGCTTTGCCCATGAAGTGGCAAGAGGGGCTGCAGAACAAGGCATCCTAGCAGTAATACCACAGAAAGAAATTGATCTGTCAGGGTTTATCCCAAAGGATGATCAGAGAGACCACCAGTTAATTGAGTCCCTTAAGGCTGAAATCAAAGAAGGTGGGTGGGCTGTTACATCAACAGGACAGGCTGTAGTCCCACCCTTACTCCTTTGGGAGATAGCTCTATGGGAACATGAAGGTACTCATTAGGGAACAGAAAATCTTTTGAAACATCTGAAGAAGGTAGTAGTAGGAAGGGGAATGACTGAAATTGTGCAATCTGTAGTAAGCAAGTGTGAAATCTGCCATCAAAACAATCCTGATACAAGCAAAAGAGTAGTGCTAGGGGTAACAAAGGCCAGAGACCTTCCTGGAGATTATTGGCAAATAGATTTTGCTGTTACCATGCAAAGAAGGATAGAGGTACATACTGGTGTTGGTTGACACCTTTAGTGGATGGCCTGAAGCTTACCCCTGTCGTACTAACAGAGCAAAAGAAGTGGTAAAAGTTTTCCTCAATCATATAATTCCAGGGTTTGGGGTTCCTTTGAGGTTGTCATCAGACAGAGGACCGCACTTTGTTGCAATGGTAGTGGGGGAGGTTAGTCGAGTTCTGGGAATTGTTTGGGATCTGCATACACCCTACAGACCCCAGGCGAGTGGCAAAGTTGAATGTATGAATGGTACCCTCGAAACACAAATAAGCAAAATTTGTCACGAGACATCCATGACATGGGTTCAGGCCTTGCCTATAGCCTTACTGAGAATCCGCATACAACCAAGGCAGATGGACAACATAAGTCCCTATGAGGTATTGTATGGCAGGCCATATAAAATTCCACATATTCCAGGAGAAATTCATATGAGGGGGGAAATTGACTAATAAAACTATTTAATGGCTTTAAGCTCCACTTTGCAGAAGCTCCAGAGATTCGCTGTGTTATCCAGACCCATAGGATTGGACACACCTGCTCCTCTGTTCCAGCCTGGAGACTGGGTCTATGTTAAATGGTGGGATAGCGACCCCCTGCAAGCTAAATGGAGAAGACCATTCCAAGTCCTGCTAACTACCCTCACTGCAGTCAAAGTTGCTGGCAAAGGACCCTGGATTCACTACTCCAGAGTTAAGAATGTGTCTGCTCCTGAAATAACTGGAAAAACAGAGACCGATACAGATGAAGATGACGTGGTTTAAATTGTTTTTTGTGTGTTTACTATCTGCACAGTGTGTAACCATGATTCAGGTTTGGAACCAAAATTTTCATGTGGCTTTAGTCCAAAATGTATCCAATGCTCTTCATAAAAGCAATTGTTGGATTTGTACTCAAATGCCAACAATTGAGAAGGATAACAGCTGGCTGTTAGCGGGTGTTTTAATGAATGAGACAAACCCTAACAACAGTTGAGAACAGGTCACTAAGGCCTACCTACCTATAACCCTAAGCAGCTTAATTCCTGATCAAGAAAATAAGGTTCCCTATGCGGTTGTTAATGTCACAGGAAAGGTCATTCTCCCTCTATATTGTCATAAAACTGAATCTTACATAAGGCTAATACCAAGAGCCATAGTAGAATTGTCACGGACACCCTGGAGAATGATTCCCCGGTAGAGTTCAAGATGGTATTGGATATGTAAAAATGAAGCCTGGAAAGTTTTGCCCCTCGATAAAGACTGGGCTTGTGCCCTTGGGGCAATAATCCCAAACATAACAATATTTGATCACATTGAAGAACAAAGTGGGTGGATAAGAACTTATGTAAGAAGGATAAAAAGATCCAACAATCCCCAGGTGGAGCATCCCATGATTTTCCATAGTGTAATTAGAGCTCTTATTCCTTCCTTAAGAGTAATTGAATTAGAGAAAGCAATTGTTAACATTTTGGCCGTTATTGAACATATTGAGAATCAAACTTCAGATGCAATCATGGCCTTACAAGAAGATGTTCAGGGTTTGTCTTACGTGGTTCTGCAAAACAGAATTGCTCTCGATTTTTTACTAGCCTCACAAGGCTATGTGTACAGTCATTAACTGTTGTTTTATATAGATCAGAGTGGAAGAATTAATAAAGATTTGGCTGAAATTTGGAAACAAACTCAAATTTTACATCAGGTAACTCTCAAAGATGACTCACTGGACTTTGAAAATATCTTCCATACACTTACTTCATGGTTACCAAACTGGACTTGGATAAAACAACTGTTCGTACTAGTTGTATTTGTAGTTAGAGTCTATATAATAGCTTGCTGTATGATTCAGTGCTGTAGTTTCTGGTCATCTTTATGGTTTAATGTTAAATATAAGTGGTAGAGACTAGACAAGATAGAATTTTTTGTCAAGTCTCTAAAGGGGGGGAATGATGCCTTAAGATTTTTAACTTTTTCCTTTATTTGTAGCTTTGTAGATTTTTAATATACAGCTGCATAGTTTCTAGCACTTTCTCACACTTTAGAACAGTAGTTAACCCTTTCTCATGTTATGCCATATTCTTGAAATTCTGTCTGGTCTTATTTTCAAGAAAAAGAATTTCTAACAAGGACATCCTGTTTTGCACCAGCACCTGGGCCAAAATAATAAGATACTTTGTAGACATAACAAGATATAGGGCTAAGAACCCCTTGGAGGGTCTCTGATGGGGCAGATCCAAGGGTGCGTTACCAGGGAAACCATTCTCCCACTGGATGTACTTGCTAGATATACTAATTAGTTAAATTTGTGAAAATTTGATGCTGTGTGTGTGCATAGGTATAATTTGAGTGCCTGAAAGCTTTCATTAAAAAACTGCTCTTTATGTTACAATTTTAATATTGATTGGAAAGTTTTTCTTTGAATTTTAGGTAACACTACTATGAAGAAATTTGTCTCTATCCCAGCCAAAATCAGTACAATGGCAGGGCCCAGAGGGTGATTGTCCTGGTTTGAAGGACAGGTGTCTGTCAAGGAAGGTGGGAAACCTCCCTTGAGCACAGGAATGACCCCTTCCCTCCTCCAAATTACTGTACCTTTGAAATTACGGGGCTCTCA